>VDFB02304374.1:25156-146964 GCA_007258455.2 Sequoia sempervirens | reverse complement strand
AGCTTCTTTCTCATTGAGAAGATATGGAATATTGGTAGATTTGGTAGGATAAACAAACTTTTTCACTTTGCATAAGAGATTCATTGTTGGCCATGTGGAAGTGAGAAGTGGTATCCTTAAGTTTTTCTTATAATTTTATAGATAATTTTGTATTTTTTTATAATAGAATGATAATTTATGAAATTTTTTACCCATAAGGATTTTCCTCATATACATATTGTGTAATTTGATAAGTCTATACATCTTACAATTCTCATTTCATTTATTTTATATTTTATTGTAATTGTTAGTAACCTATTATCTTAATTTCTAGCATAGTACCATAGCAAGTTAAGTTATAACAATCATTTTTTAAAGTGTAAAGTTGATGAGATCCTTTGATTGTTTATTGCTTAATATTCTCATCTATACATCTAAATTAGTATTATCTAGAGCAACATTTGATTTGATTAATTGATGGAGGGAGTACATGAGAGAAATCGGTATTATTCATTATGAACACAATTCATGATATGAGCGAAACTAAAATATTTATATAAAAGGGATGATAGGAGTTCTATAAAATCAAGATAGTATTATAAATGGTCACCTGAATAAATTCAAAGCAAAAGAAGCATGTCAGATCAATGATTACATCATAAAACAAGCACAATTTTGAAGTTCTAAAAATGTACAGATTCTATTCTACAAAACATCTTTAATTCGAAAGCAGATTCAAACTTCCTCAACATGTACAGAGCACAACTAAATTAAGGAAGATTAAAGAATCCAGAATTTCCAACGATAGTGCATAAAATTTCAGTACACCAAAATTATAGAATCAGTTATGTTCTTCCATCCTGTCTCTGTGTTTTGCATTGTTGTCTGTTATTTTTGCCAGACTGCTCGGTTTGATAGTCCTTGAGAGGACTCTCGGACATGTCCCTACATCAATTTTGATGGCTAGGTTCATTGTCTTCAGATGAATTTCTTTCTCAAAGTAGCATTTCCAAGCTAACACTGTTTTGTCACACTGAACATTTCTATTATTGTGCTTGCTTCTTACATAGTTTTTGCTGCCATTTAATGTTCTCTCGAAACAAGTACATAACAATATCGGTACTGGATATTCATCACGTAGAGAAAGCATCCACATTTCTGAGTTCCTCCTAACAGTCAATATTATTTCCAAAAAGAAAATATTTCAAAATATTGATTCTGGATAATTTTGAGAGAAAGAAAATTGCATGAACATTACAGGCCACTCATCGTGGCCCTTCATCAGATGACCGATTCTCTACACAATTTAACTACTATAGATTGCAGAAGCTTGAAGCGTCTCTGGAAATATTTAGTCATGTTATAACAAAACTTGGGATTGCCCTACATTTACAAGTTCATCGTATAAGTCTATGATGCCTCCAGATAAAATGGAGCTCCTTCTAGCAATGCTTGCTCTGTTTTACCTCGTCTAGACAGATTTATAGAAAATTGGCTGCTTAGATATCATATTCTAAAGTTAAATTATTTGGTAAAGCCGAGACAAAGTGCTAGCAAACGTGACTTTAGAATAGATTAATGAAGATAAAAAGAACGGTCATAAACTTTTAGCAAAACAATAAATAGCAGCTTCAAGGTTTTTCAACCACTATGATTTAACAGAACTGCAACTTCCAATTGAATTAACAATAGGCCTTTAGGGCAATAAGATTGCATAGTACACAACTTTGAGAGGGAAGAAATCTGCCATAAATAGCACAATAGTATCTTTGAAGATTACAAAATATTAAGAAGGATTCCACTTCAGAATTAAGTGGGGCAATCTGTCAGACATCTCATCCTTGGTGTTTCCAGCTCAAGAAGCCTCATATAGAATCATTATCAACACCCCATTCCTGGCGTCAAACTTACAAACTGTACCATCAGATAAGAAGATATCACACAGAAGCAGCTACCGCCAATCCTGCTCCCAACATGCACTACTTCTTTGTAAAAGAAAGTGATCAGTTGAGCGTTGTCCTGCAAAAGAACCTTCCATTAAGTGGCCCAGGAAAATGTCCAATCCACATTAGAAAAACATCCAAAATTGGCTTTAAGCTCTGATGCTGATTTTAAATGGCTGAGACTCTTAAGAGAAACCCCACAAGATTGAGTACGTGCAACTACTCTTGAAAAAGGACTCTTTTCCAGGTAGGCAAGAATCATAGTGTGGCAAGCATAGAGCACATCTCAATAACTCTGCACGGATCAGTAATCTTTTCAATTGTTTTCTGACTTATAATTATTTGTAGATTTCAATGGCATTTGACCCAATGCTAAAGCATTATCAAAAAAGGATTACTAATTGTTAGGGTTAGGTGAGTGGTATATATCTGTACCTTGCCTCTAAAAGATTTATATCAGATTTTTAGCAAGTTAAAAGCACGCTTCAAGGTTTCAAGGGAGGGCCCTTGTTCCGAAGCAATGCTTTGTTATCCATGCAACTATTGTTCCCATATTCCAACTCCTTGAACACTGTCTTGTTAGTAACTTCATTGAAGCTATAAGTGCTCGATCTTCTGATTCATTTGGGAGTGCAGAAACCTTTGAGACAATAAGCTCAAAATGGAACTTCATGTCAACACAAGCAAAGTCCTCTCAAAGAAAAAGATGCTAGACTTCAAGGGGAAATAAGACACCAACTGTTCCAAAAACTCAAATGAATGAGACATTGGACCATTGGGATCATGTAAGTATAGTTCATTGGTGTGTTGTCAAGAAGCCTAATGGAGGAATTCATCATCAAACTGGTGTAATAGTGATGTTTCTAGATAGTGACCTACTTCTTTGATGCTTGTGAAGGTTTGGGGATGGCCTAGGATGTTTTGAAATCTTCGTTGACAGATAAGACATCTTTCTAGGTTTGGTTTTTCTTATCTTGAACCTCATAAATACAGTTGTGTTGGAGGGGCAAAATCAATGTGAAGATGGAAGCAGAAGTTGAATATGATTGCATATTTGGATTCCTCTCAAAAAGTTGTGGAATTTCAAAAAAGAAGGCACCTTGTTTCAAGTTCATCTGCAAAAGTTATGGCTTCTGGAAAACTAGATTGGAGAGGGTTGTTAAGTAGTGAATTCATGTTCACCAGTGGATAACTCATCATGGGAAGTGGCGAACATGTCCATCGTTTCAGAAAAATCATTCAAAAGCGGCAAACTTTTTCACCAGTAGAGCAGTGAACTCATCTCTGTGCAGGAAGTGAGTTAGCAATTGGAATACCAAATGATTTCTCTTCAATTTTGATGACTAATCTTCTATTTTCCAACCTTTGGGAAGCTTAGGGAAGGTCTTAAACACCTTCTCTAAATCTTATAAGCGATTAGACACTTTGATAGAGGGTGTTAGAGCCATTGTTAAAGAAAAGCATGTGTATGCAAGTCCATGTGAGCAGGGGAGTGCTTGTTGAGGTGTTCAGAGCTCTTTCAAGCATTATTGGAGCTTGTTGTGACCAAGTGGGGTTCATTGTCACTTTCGTGCTTCTATTTGCTTAGTGGAAAGAAAATTATTTGCTCCTTAGACTAGACTTTTTGACCCGAAATGTGTTTACTCCAGGGTAATATGTGGTGTTCCAGATTTATGCATGTTTGCTTTGTTTAATTTCCACATTGTTAATGGATAATATCTTTGTCAAGGTGTTTTGCATAGGTTAAATTGTTGATTTATCCATTTATTAATTGGATTAGATGCAAGCTGATGTTCTTTTGAGATACTGGCATCAAGGAAATCCGTTGCTTAAGTGCGGAGTGTGGCATAGCCACTTTGCAGATCACCAGCATATAGAATATGCAAATGTGCTATTTACAACCTACACGTCACTCCTATGGGCAATCTACTTTGTCTCAACTCTCAAGCTTTTCAAAGCAGAACATTTGGCAGGTTCCAAAACAAACTAAGCCTACAAACAGTTGCACACCTTGGAGAAATATATGGATGGTTCCCAACATGTTTGATAGAAATTAGAAATAAAAAAAGACGTCTGAAGCAAGACTCGATGGAACTAAAAACCTAAAAGATGGTTCTTCCCTACTCGCTTTTGAAAAACTTCTCTTGTTTGAAAAGGAGTCTACATCAGAAGGAAATGGAGTTCCAACCGATTTTGGAAGAAATGAAAATCTAGAGTATATACTACAAAGCACGAATTGAGACTATGCTCTAGGAAAAGAAAGGAAAGGAAAGGAAGCAATAGTAGAACTGGTGAAAAGCAGTATATTCGAATATGAACAGGAAGCAAGAGCAGAACAGTCTTTACAAGATCAACCCCATCAATCTCACGAACACATCAAACAGGGAAACTTTAAACAGAACAATTTCAGAGGATCCGTTCATTCAGAAAATGATAGATTCTCATAGAAAAAGGAACAGAAGCCTATGGAAAATATTTCATAAAACGTTCCTTGACCCTTTTCCCATTCTTTGCCCCCATTCTATTCTTAGCTTCAGACATTTTGGCAGCTATCAATTCCCCATACAGGATCTTTATATATATATATATATATATATATGTTTGTACAGTGTTGAATTTTTTCAAAATTAATTATTTCTATTAAGAAAAAGCTAGATTTGAAAAATAAATTGAAAATTCCCAAAGAATTATTTATTGATTGAAATAATAATTGATCTAATCATTTACAACTCACTTGGATGGCCCCCTCAACCACAAAGTAACACAAGGATCATGAAGAATATTATTACACTAGATGCGGTGTTAACTCCTGAAATTGGGTGCCACTGAAGCAACCATGCAACTTTTGAATCCAGCAAGCATGTGTATCACCATCAAAAATCCCATTAAAAATGTGATTCTCATTTAGTTGTTGCTGGTTGATGCAAGTTACCAAAGATTCGCATTTGAAGCTGATCATAGCCTGCAAGGACTCCAGCCCCTGCTACTCCTAGCAACATGTTTGCTGTTACTCCTCTGAACAGGGCAGTAATGCCCTCATGTTGTACAATTTGCTTAAAGGCATGTATGGGATTCCTATACTTGGAAGCTTCACCTGAAGTCATCATCATTCTGCGTCGAAGTGTATCAAAGGGATATGCCAGAACACCTGCAACTGTTGTCACACTCCAGCCCAGCATGAAACTAACGATAAAATTTCCCTGCAACATCAAAATTATGAATCTTTAATAGCAAAACCAAACAAGGCACTAGAAAACCATTAGTTCAAAGATTCATCTTGAAGGTTGGTCATCTCTATTATTTTTAGTTTTAAAGTATGTTTTCCCCTATTGAGCAGTAGACAGGGTATATGGCTATAAATACACAGGATGTGAGACCTATTCAGGTCCCTCAGTTAAATCATGTTAAAATGGGACCACTTCAACCATTTATCTTTTGCAACCTAATTTCTTAACCAGTGTAACTCTGGAGTTTCATTCAATCTAGGCTGTCTTCCCACTATTGATAATATTAGTGACTGTTAAATGCTTTGAGTCTTTGACCTTCCATTCATGTCAAAATACATTCAAGCATTCCTCTGTTTCATGATAACATGTCCATAGACTAATCTCAAATGATACAAGAGTTCAAGCACTCCAAAAATCCTGGATTGATATAACATAGGCAAGGACACAACTAAATAGTGTTTTTAAGCTCAATTGTTTATCAAAATCACAGAAACAGCAATAAAGAACTCCCAACATGGTTGCAGTACTTCAGTTACATTGAAGACCACAGTTCAAGAAGAAATATGGGCATGAAACAATTGAAAACCCCGATATTTCAATTTAAAATAGTGCTTATAAGAAAAACATGCAAATGAGACTCATTGATATAATAAACCTAAAGAGAAATTGTTTTTAATTTCTTGAATGAGATTTAAGTTGGTTCAATCCATGAAAGGCTACAGAGCAAAAGCTAGCAGCATATTCATTCAAGAAAGCATATCATAATATAAAAATATAAAAAATTAGGATCCACAGATGGTTGCATGCATTCTCTCTCTTAGCCCACACCAAAAGAATGCCGATTGTTTCCTTCAAGTGCCATGACTTGAAACCTAGACCCCATAAGATGCTGAGAGAAAATTATTTCTTTGCTTCTCACTTTAACCAATTAATATTTAAAATCTGAAAACTTGATCTTACATAGCCTCAAATGTACATATTTTGTATAAGTCCAATGCAAATCACCTAAATTTAAATCTCAAGCTCTGCAATATTCAACATCTTAGTTTCCTCTCCAGGCACAAAATGTTGAGGACTGATTGTTCAATCAACCCTTTTCCCCCATATAAATAGATGCCCGAATTAAGAGAATTGAATGCTCAATCAGATATTTTCCACATATGACAGAGTGATCTGCCTAATCCTTATCAGTCCACAGGTTAGTGAATTTAGCTGAAGTCAGAACACAAGCTAATGAATGCTCAGAAAAAAATATGCAATTAAATTAGGATATACTGCTCTAAAGAAAGAGAATTTCTTATTTTTCACAAGATTTTAAGCTACCTTCCATGTTATGTTTAGCACAACTATTTACCAAGTCTCTCACATGACAGAGAGCAAGGAGGTTTCATCCTTCTTTATATATGATTCATTTGGCAAATTCATTGATATTGCTTCTGTCAACTACTCTTCTCACCTTTTACCATTTTGACCATTTTGACCATCTCTCCCAAGTTCTCATGCCTTAGCCCTAAGTTACCTTCTAGTATTGGTTCAGGTTCAGGTTTGGGGGTTCAGTTTGCAGGTTTGGTCTAAAGAAAAACAGGGTTCAGTTTGTTTTGGGTTCTTCCAGACAAAAGCATATAAAAATTAGAAATATATACATATTTGCAGCAATAATTAAGTTTAGAATACAATACATAGCATCATATATCGTATAATAAACAAAACCAATATAAAAATAAAAAATATTGCAATGTCAATTAGTCAAAACTCGAAAGTCATGATATATTATATATTAAAATTAAAAAGTAATAATGTCAAGCATCAACATTAGAAGATGGTGGCGTCCCGAGCTTCTCTTGGAAACCCTATGCAGGCGGTGTCTCGTGCCTCTCTGTCGCAAGGTGCTTTTGGCATGGGCATTTGTGGCAGAAATGGCTCCCAGAATGCTGGCGGTGGAGCTCTTTCAGCGAAAGTTTCTGATTCGGGGCCTGGCGGTGGTCGTTCCAGGGGCGGCGACCATATGGCTGCGGCCAGACCTTCTGTGCGGCTTCGGAATGGGCGAGCTTCATCTGGCAGGTTCGTCCCTGTCTCCATTGCTGTTTCAGTGGATCTAAACGCGGAGACAGAAGAGGAAATAGAGGAGAACATTTATGAGCTCACCGAGACTGGAGTGATTTGTCGATTCAAGGGCTTTTGGCCCAATCTCCCTCAGCTGCATTCTTGGATTTCCAATGAATGGCAGCCTCTAATCTCTGGTAAAAAAATTATTTTTCCCATGGGTAAGGGGTTTTTTGTGGCTAAGTTTGACAATGCTTAGGACAGAAACATCATTCTTTGTGACAATTTTTTTAGCTGGGAGAATAAATTTTTGTTGATGATTAAGCCTTGGCATGTTGATTTCAACCCTGCTTCTAAAATTTTTAGCAAGATCCCAATTTGTGTTTGGCTGCCTTACCTTCCCCTCCACTTATGGTTTGACCCCCTTTTGGAAGAAGTGGGTGATGCCCTAAGTGATTTCTTGTTGGTTGATGCTGCTACTTCTGACATACTTCATTCCACCTTTGCCCGAATTTTGGTTGAAATGGATGTTTCAAAAGGGTTGCCTGCTGAAATTTTAATTAAAACTTCAAAGGGTTCTTGGATACAATCCTTGGACTATGAAGGGATTCCCTTCCACTGTAGAAGATGTTTTAAAACTGGTCACGCTGCTGCACAATGTGGTTTCGAGAAGAATGCTTCAACTTCTTGGTGGAAAGGTGCCTCTCAACAACATTATACGGTTGAGAAGAATGCTGATCAACAAGAGCTTTTCTGAGGTGGTTGCCTCAGAATCACAAGCTCGTGAGGTATCCCCTTCGGATGTCTCTTCTGGTGGGGTTGCTGGAACTGAACGTCTTGTTGAAACTCCTAAAGTTCGTGAGGTGGCTGCTTCTGAATCTCTGGGTCTTGGGACGCCCCCCTCCGGTCGTCTCAATTGGCGGGGTCTCTAAGGCAACCCCTATTGAGTCAACGGCTACCATTTCTGGGGAAGGTGCCTTGGCTTCCCTATCTGGTGGCTCTTCAGAAAAGTCTTTATCAATGCAAAGGAATCAAGATGTTACCCCTAATACTTTGGTTGGTGGCTTTCATCTTCATGAAAGTGGCGAGCTGGCGTGGCACGGTAAGGCGGCGCAAGTGGAAGATGGTTGGATCATAGTTAAGGGAAAAAAAGATAAATCCTCTAGGTCATCTTTCGACATGACTCTCCGCTCCCACAAGAAAAATGTTAAATGTAAATCTTAATTGGTCTTGTTTTGGAGCTGGTCTTTTTCGCTGGCTGCTTGCTGTCTTTTCTGCAGCCTTGCTCTTTTTGTTAAAGGGTTCCGGGCCCCTTCAAAATCTGTTTTTTCCTATATCAAAAACAAACAGCCATCATTGATCAAACATCACCATATGGGTCTTCAAAAATATCATCATCACCATCCATATTAAATGATGTAGGTACTAATCAATCAGAAGAACTGCAAACAATGCCATTGGCACTAGCACTATGCTCGTTAGCTATCTTGTCTTCAACATCAAGTGAAGCAAAGTGGGAATTGAAAGCAACCAAGTCAATATGCTCTAACTCGATATCCCACTTCCTTATGTCCCCTTCCTTGTAGCCACTTTCTTTGTGTTAAACGAAACACAAGTTTTAATGCACATACACTAGATCTTCTACCTTTTTTGAATGTAATTGATTGCATTTTACTAAGCGGATGGAGTATGTGCTCCAATTCCTCTTAGATGTAGAGGAACTAGCAACCTATTAAGACAAAATTAGAGAGTTTAGAGTTTCAAAATTTAAAAATTTAAATTATAAAATATAAATGAAACTCAAAAGATAAAAAAAAAAATTTATAAAACTTATTTGAGATAAAATTTTGATCGCAAGAGGTTGTAGGAGTGTGAATGATTGGCCATGGAAGTATCACCATCTATGAGCATCAACCTTATACTTGTCATGAAGAACATCAACACTAAAGTCGTTGGAGCATACAAAATCCATGAACTCAATCCTCACCGGATCCCACATGTTAGGATCAATGAAGAGTCTACAAAGTGTTCCCTTGTACCCTTGATTGACTTCAACATCTCTGTAGGGTGCAATTATTGTTGACACAAAAAGGAGCTCAGCACTATAATATTTGAAACTCAATACAAAGGTAAGAAGATGTAACAGATTGGTCATCTGTTCCATCTCTCTTCAATAATTGTGTAGTTGTTTGAAGAAAGTTTCTTCACAATCTTGCTTTTTTGAATTATGATGGCTTTCATCTTCTCAATCATTGAGTCAATGCCATCATACATCTCTCCCAAACAAGGCCTATCCATGTTGGTATCTGTATAATAAATCATACTCAATATGGTCTCAATGAAACTAAAAAGATATTCAACACAATCCCACCAAATGTCATCTTCGATCATCCGCCTAGCATTTGTTGCCCTTGTAGTGCTAGATTGTCTCCATATGGACCAATTTGGGTTGATAATCACGTGAGAAAGTGTCTCACAAACCTTCAGAAGTTGTCTCAAGACAATTGTGTTGGAAGGAAACTAAATCTCAACAAACTGTTTGAAAATCTAAATTAAAATATTAAAATTTACAAAAATTAAAAAATTTACTAAAGCGAAACATATTTATTAAAATAAAATTATAAATCTACTAAATTAAAAAATTAAAATTTACAAAAACTAAAAATTAAAATTTTTACTAAAGCGAAACATATTTATTAAAATAAAATTATAAATCTTCTTGCTTCACTTACCTTCAACAGCTCCAAATTTGGGAATGTTTTGAATATGCCTTGTGACATATGGTGGTTGGTGATGAACATTTCAATCTCTTTGGTCTCAGCATACACTCGTTTGATCCAATCAATTTTGGTGCCAATTTTTTGTAGCATAAGGTTGAGAGAGTGGACAACACAAGGTGTCCAAAAAATGTGTGAATAGTGCTCCTCAACCAATAACCCAACCACTCAACAATTTTTGGCAATGTCTATTATGACTTGCACAGCATTTTGAAGGCCCACTTCCTCAATGGCTATCATGAAAATGTTAACAATAAATGCACCATCATTCACCTCCCCTTCACAATCCACTACTCTAAAAAAGATTGTCCCTTTAGGGGACACTGCAATAACATTGATCAATGGTCAATTTTTTGCATATTTCCATCCATTAGAAACGATGGATACCCCCAGCCCATGAATCTCTTATGAGCTTCAATGACTCCTCTCCAAACCTTACCTCTTTTTCTAGTAAGGTGCTACACACTTCAAAACCAAGGCCCTTGTACCCTTTTGGAAACTTATTAATTGCTTTCACCATTTGTTGTCAATATGGTGAGCTAACAACATTGAAAGTCAATCCATTTGCATAGAGACATCTCGCAATGTGTTGATTGGCAATCTCTCAAGGCTCATTTTGAAATGTCATTTCCAACAATCCCTTTGATCTCTTATGTGTAAAGGTCATAGGTTGTTCTTCAAATGTAGCCAAAAATGGATGGCTCTCTATAGATTGAAGATTAAAAAGTGGTGGTGGGGCTTCATTCCTCGAGATCCTTTCTTTAACAAAGAATGATTTGATTTGAGAATTTGATATTTTATCGATTTTCTTTTTGTTCATTAATATATGCCATGACTTGTGCTTTTGGAATGGGTACACCATTTTTTCTTAGGCAAGCTTTGATGCCTAGTCCAAGGATGTGGCACAAATGGCCTTTCACCCAACTATATGGGCTTGAATACCTAACATCACCCTACAAATCCAAACGTAAACCCCCACCACCTAGAAGTTGTTGTACCATATCAACATATTTCCAAAGGAAAATTTTGGGTCTATTTTGAAGTGAGGTCAGCCCATGGTGCTAGAATCGGTTGCCATTGTAATACTTATGATAATAAGTTTATTAAAAAACACATTCAAAGAATTGAAATAAAAGAAAACAAATATATATATACACATATACAACTTAACTCATTTTTAAAAATTAAGCATGTGTTATAGATTCACATAAAAATGAAAACAAAACAACGGAAATAATTTGTAAAAAAAAAATGTTGCAAAATAAAACAAAAACTTGAAAAAAACCTACCTCTTTTGTATAAATCTTCCTGTATGATCTCCTTGGCAACAATTGGGCTCTTGCAAATGCATAGGAATAGCAAACAAACCACTGTGGAGTGTTCACCAATCAATCTTCAACTCTATTCATGCAACGGCAAGCAAGAATGAAAGTTCAGCAAGGATGAACGATATTTTTGTTTTGAGTTCACAACAAGAGAATTGACTTTGCTTTTGTCTTTAAAATTATTAGAATGCACATTTTACGGTTTGGGGGAGCATTTTTGGGTCTTTGGTCAAATTGAAAAGTTAAAATACAATTAAAAGAAAATAAAAGCAGCAAATTTGCCGCTTGGGTGTGAAAGGCCTTCAAATTATCTATGGAATTGCCCAGGTTTGTCTTGGATAGACCCACAGGCCTAGGACAGAACCCTGGATGGCCCTCAAATTGGACTGGATCTAGACCCATATCTGGGCTGGACTAAATCCAAACCGGCAGGCCCTAGGGCCTGAACTGGTAACCCAGCAAGCCTTTACATAGACTGTTGTTACAGTTTTGTCAAACTACAAATACTGTTGTTCAAGTTCAGTTAAAACTTAGAAGTGTGCCTCACAAAATTATGACAGGACAGATTACCTGAGGATGAGCTTCCACAAGGAGGGCCTAGAGTTGGAATAAAAAACTAGCAGTTTTAAGTTTTAAGTTCAACTACCTCGGCACTGAAAATATTTCACTATTAATGCTCTCTCTATAAAACAGGGTTGTTGTAAAGTATCCATTTAACAGTGATGATAAATGATTTTAGAGTACCTTCATTCAATATTCAACTACATATTAACTTACAGCTTCTCTTTAAGCTTATTCTCCATGAAGTAAGCTGATTATGACAACTGACTTTCTTCCGTTATTCATTCATCAGCTGTGCTTTTCTTAGGTGGAAAAGTCATCCAAGCCCCCTATTCATGATATCATTACATCTTTTCTCATAGACAAATTTGTTTCAGCAAAGACAAATCTCTAGATAAACCCTGAAGAAATCAGTCACCTAAACTTGTCAATAAGTTCAGAATGGCTTAATAGAACCGATTTCTGATCCCAGGGTAACAGATCAAAACTACTCTGGAGCTTCTCCCAATGCCTGATAAAATAAAGATAAACACAATTGCTTTCCAAGATTCCTAGCCACAACTTACCACTTCCATACCATACGCTAAGGGAAGGGGAAATGCATTGCTCACCAGAAACACTCCGTGATTCAAATCCATCCTTAACAGAAAATAGTGCTTTACATTTGATCCAGATTGGAAATGTATATTCATGCCAGGCCCCTTGGAAGAACAAATGTATCAAAACTGAAATGAATAATTCTTCAATCTCTAATGGATTTAAACATTTGATTATCCAAGACCATGATTACCTTGAGGGATCCAACAAGAACCACTGGTTTCAATGTATCATATATGCCAAAATATAATCCTCTATATAGTGTGATGCCAATAATTGAAGCGCTAAAACCCCTATACAGGCCTACAATGCCATCACTGGCAAGAGTCTTCTTGTAGACATCCAACAATCCCTTGTAATGACACTGACTACCTGCCAGGACATTTTTTGCATCCATACCAAGTCGTGTACGTGCATATTCCAAGTGATATAGAAATAAGGATGTAGTTGCACCAGCAGCACTGCCAGAAGCAATATTACCTGCAAACCACTTTGCATAGCCATCTTTCTCCTTTGAGTAGCCAAAAAAAGCCTGGAAAGAGTCCTTGAATGCAAAGTTGAAGGCCTGTAACAAGATAAAGAGATTAGCATAACTAAATTTAATCTCCAAACAAAGATTCATAAAATATTCAATAATGTCAGACATGAAATATTAAAATTCTAAATTTTAATGTCCAAGATTGAATTTCGCTGTTCCACAATAATAGAAGAAATTATCATAATTTAAACTTTACCTTTCCTTTAGGTTATTTTGGAGAACTAAATTTCCAAGGATTACTTCAGAATCTCAGATAAACATTGCCCATGCTTTACAGTACCAATATAAACAGGTTAAATTACTTAAAGTTTGTACTGACAGTTTTGGACTGCACTCAAACTAACAATGTCAAAGGTCTCTAGTTAATCAATTGGTCAATGCATAAGACAGCATACAATTCAGTCATATCTCATATGCGCCATACAAAGAAACTAATAGTACATGAAGATCTCTTAGTTGATTATACATAAATTGTATCCCCATTTCTCAGGCACAACTATAAGCTACTGGAATCTCGTTATGAGTTCAATCTACAACCCTTTCTATTTGTATACCTTCACAATAATGAGAGACATGCCATTTAACTATATGACATATCTCACATTATAACTTTGGTATTTCCATGATAATTCACAATTGTTCATCTTACATTTTTTCATATTACCAGCTTAAGTGTCTCCCTGCTTCAATCTACATAACTAGGACCTCAGTCGCTAGTTTGTGATTCTCAGATATTGGAGTTCTTCAGTTTACATCTTGCACTTTGTTGTGTTTGATCCATTCACTATGCACTTTCATTTGTTTCAGTCCATCCCTCTTCAGTATCAGCCCCCCTCCTATAAGTCAACTCATATTCTCTGCATGTAAATTTGTAATTGATTGTTGATCACATTTTTAGTCCTCTAACTCAGATGTCTCCCAAATTCTGGGCAAAGTTCCAATCTTGCATGTCCTCACATGCAAATTACAGATATTTATTATTGGACAACCTAAATATGGCTTTCTATCATAGTGAGCTTCTTACATAGCATTTAAACCATTCATCATAGTCCAGATTCTAGTATTTAAGATTAACTCATTTTTGCCACCCAAGCTTCCAATCATGTGTCAATTTCATCCAAAAATATTTGTTCTTCATCCAGCTTGTGCTCACACTCTTCTACTTTAGTTGTGGCCATGGCATATTAAGGCCTAGTTCACTTGCTTATGAATTTAGGTAGCATGAATCAAGTAATTTTGCATTGCCTCATACATCTGTGTGCCTGCTTTCATCAAACCTCCCAACCTACAAATTTTCAGTGTTCCACAGGTACAAGTCCCTCCTCCCTCCCCCGCAACAAAAACCTGGAGTTTCCAGGGCAAAGATGTCCTCAGGACTTGGGACAAGGACGAGATGTCCCTCCACCACCCCACACTGGAGGAAACATCTCTGGGATGTCCTTGCAGAGCAGGTGGGTGTCCCTAGGGATATTCCCCCTAGCAGGAGTGGCTAGGGGACTCGCTGCCACCTCAAGACGGGCCAGGGAATGCTTGGGCATCCCTCGACTGTCCCAGGGTTGGCCAGGAGTCCCTCCAACCCAAAAACTTAATCAAACATTTAAAAAGAAAAGGCACACTTCTAGCAATGATAATGTGTACGATGGAATGAATACCTGGTTCCATTTCTAAAAAGATTCTCATTTTATTAGTAACCTGGAGTACTGTTGAATAGAGAATGAACCCTCCTAATTTAGTAAGCAGGTTATAAGAATGAATAAATCTAACCCTATAAATGCCTTGAGTTTTAGACTATTTTGCTGATTGTTTTATGCTTCAATGGCTCAAGTTGTGAGAACTCATGATGAAGACCCACCTATAGAATGGTGTTTGTCATGTTACAATGTTGTTAGTAGTTTGAAAATGTTTGTATGTTGTCTAGTGTCTTGCATGTTTGTATGTGACGGCCTCAGTAGCTCAACAGTAGAACATGAGGACTAGCAGGGAAGGTTTGCACATGGCAGAAGCTCCAGTACTATGTTGAAATATAAGACATATCATCAATCATGTCCACCAGGATCCACCTTGCCCTCAAATCCTTCCATGCTCACAAGTTCTTATAATTCAAAGCAATAATATGACAGATACTTGCAAAGAAACAATTGAACAAAAGAAAATTTACTCTCCATACAGCTTCATCCATGGCCTTTGGGGAGGATGATTAGATCACTGAGGCATTGGCCCATTGTAATCATGATATTGAATATGATAATATATTGATATTCAGAATTTCAATGCACTGTTGGTAACTTTGTTCAATTAATTCATTGTGTTTAAAATATAACTTTACATAAAAGATAAAAAGCTGCAATTTCTTTTACATTTTTTAATAACTAATTTTTGAAGTACCATATTATACTTGGGCTGCTGTCTCCAAATTTTTGAAAAAAATTTCCATCCCCAAAATCCATCTCTCGTCTCCCCATCCCCGCATTCGGAAACTCCATGGGACATGTAATTTTTTACAAACTAAATATTGGGCTGGCCCTCATGAATGTAGAAGAGAGGCTTTGCAGTTGTACAGATTTTCTTATTATTATACTGATAACAAGAAGAGGGAAGAAACATATAAAACAAGCATTTTAGAGTGAACATAATAGATGTTTATTGGATGTAATAGAATGTACATTGAAAGATATATAATTCCACTGCTATCAGACAAAAGAAATTAAATATGAACAAAATAAAGTACTTTAGCAATCAATCAGTGATTAAATACAACTATGCACAACAGGAATATGCTTGTAGATACTAGAGAGAAACCATTAAACATTTTAGAAAACATAACAACACAAATAAAAAAGCTATAACAGTCCGTGTTAAAAGTCAAATACAGCCAACAGTAGAGTAGCAGTAAGAGTTTTGCATGAATACTGTAGAAATTGTGCATACCAAAAAGATGCAAATAATCAGTACCGTAGAAATTGTGTTCAAATTTGTAGACTTTTCTTATGTCAACAGTATTATTGTATATGTAATGTGGTCCCTCATCTCGTGGTGAGGCAGAGCAATTGCCATGCTGATAACATGAGTTCAAGTCTCACCAACTTGTTTTACAATCCACTGTGTATATACAGGCCAATGTTCATACATGTATGCATATTGCTGATGAATTTTAACAACACAGCTACCCGTCGGATTGGGCTTCTAGGGCTGGGATCGCATGGTGGGGGCTTCCTAAAAAAATTTAAGAATATTTTAAAGCTGATGGTCCCATGAATTTAGTAGTGCAGTTCAGCTTAAAAGTTTAAGTTCCAAGATTTAGGGAAGCTGGTGGTCTCATGAAATACAGAGATAAAAATAAATAGATAAAGATTATTTTCTCTCTGATGTTTTTCCTGATAGGAATCTAAAAACAAAATTCCTAAGTTGGTGAGGCAATTTCCAGCCCCACTCCATCTTTAAACCTCCTCAAATCTGCAGCCCTAAAAATTAAGGGCTGCTATTATTCAGAGTAAGATTCCAATTAATCCTGTAGCATTTTTGTTTTTGGCTTTATGGGACCCCTGCTCCGTGAAAGTAGACCCTGAAACCCTCCATGGGACCCCAGCCTAAAGAGGAATGATGTTCTAAGCTTCTAAGCCTTATAAAGTTTTCTGACATTTTCTTTGCCGATGGAATATGATCTCTGCTCGCCAGATGGCACACCATATCTCATTACCGTGCTGCCTAATCTTCAAAAGATGACCCAAAATAGGCTCCAACAAAGAAGCCAGATAAAGAGGAGTGCATCTTCTATAAGGAAAGTGGGTCACATATTGTCACAATAACCAGTTTCAAAACAAAATAGGCATTCCTCTATTCTAGCGTAGTTTATGTAAACGGTGAATGAATTGACTTCCCATGACTTAGTAATCTGGTCAAGATGTGAAGAGTTAGCTAGCTTCTCGGTTAATAGAATATTCTATCAAGGTCCTATCCCCAGTAATGATAGGGCCAATCATCTATGGAGGAGAACAAGCACCCATTGTCTATGAAGGTGTGAATGGTTAGGTAGCTTCTTAGCTAAAGGAATATAGTCCTAAAGGAGGAAGGTCATTCACTGTTAATTAAAGCATCTTTACCCTATTAAAAATATTGATGAAGAATTTTGACAAAGAATTGTAAAGAAAACTTCATCCATAAGATCTCAACGTGACTGATCCAGCAGGCTATGATCTAGTGGCAATATGGAGAGATTGTTATGACCCAGAGAAAAGGCACTGATTTTGAGATAGAGTTATCGACTTGACCGATCTAGGCTATGGCCTAGAACCAACGCCCAATTGGGTACAGAAAAAACTCTTGCCCACTAATGAGAATTGGGATCGTTGAAACTTTATCACTCAGGACTCGGGATATTCCTCTTGCAATAAGGTACAAACCGACTTCACTGAGATTTCCTGTAAATTTAACATGTGTGCATTCCCTGTTAGTAAACTCTAGTACCTGTGCTCCAATTCAGGCAGCTAATAAGCAAAGGCGTACATGCGAGCCCTGAGCTTAAACTGCTTGAATTAAAATAACAATGATGACGATAAGTCTGCATTGGAAGACATTTAACAGGACTACACTAAGGGAAGCTTCGACTAAATTTATTCTAAGCTTTACGGTGTAATCCAATGGCTGGGAGTGTTCCAAATTATAATACCAAAATATATCTTATCATCCAAAAGAAAAAAGAAACAATAAAAGTTTACCATTTGATGAGTTACAAATATATATTTGATTTCTTGAATGTGGCTATGAAGGTGGATTAAAATTTAATAATTAAAGAAACAAACAGGCACACCTGGGTGGGAAAATATCTAATAACATTGGCACCATTGCCTCTCCAGAAAGACAAAAGCCCCTCCTCTCTCAAAACTCTTTTGAAGCCATGCCCAATTCCAGTGTACGGACTAGTCAAGTGTCCCCTCTTCAGCAACTCCCCCTGATTTTGCATCAACAACTTCACTCTCTCAATGGGAGCAGCAGCTGTCTTAGAAAAAACTGCTGAAACTCCTCCCATGACAAAGTCCGCTGCAAATCTCTGTGAAGGTGACTGCAATTGCACCATTCCCTCACTCCCATGCTTTTCCTGAATATAATTTCAGTTAGACATCCAACTACATTATTTTCAGTTAGACCGACATAGCTAAATTAACGTAGAAGCACAATAATGAGAAATCTGTACATCCTAGAAAATAATTACAGTTAACCCAAATCGCCCTAAAAAACACAGCAATGTAATAAATGTAGAATATACAGTACCTTCATAAGAAATGGACTCCAAGGAAGACGTGGATGCTTTTCTGAATCCTGGTACAGATGGCTGATGGACAAACAGATAAATATTGGGCCAAATCTAGGGAGTAGGAACCTAATCCTTCAAAATAAATAAATAAAATTAATAATAGCTTTAACAGGGACCTAAATATTTACGGCTCTCCGTAAACATCAGTCGGTTACCCGGTCAGCGTTGATTCAACGCCGATGTGGAACCAGTGGGTTCTTTCCTTACCGTCTCTCTTAATGGTTTACCTCTCCATTTAACCGTTTAATCCGGTTTATTAAAATTGTTTCTCATATTTTTTATTATGTATTTTCCAACTCCGCGAGAAACGCTTGTGCGTTTCTGATTTTCTTTTTAATTGGAAAACTGCTACAGTTCTGATTCTTGCTTTTGTTTTGTTTTTTTATTTCATGCAATTTAGAAAAACATTTAGTTTTATTTTTCTGGTTTTTAAGTAATGATGATTTTTTATTACGGCTAGAGACGTATTACAATGGTATTTATCAAAAAGCAATGTGTAAGGAAAAATTTATAGTTCTTCAACTATAAATTGACATTCAAATGACATGCAAATCTATATCCACTCTTAAATCTTAAGATTTTTGTACAAAAAATCAAAAAAGTATGGATAGAAGCAAAGATGAAAATGCAACTCTTATTTAAATTAAAGAGATTTAAATCCAAAACTTTCCTTTTATAATCTTTTTTAAATGTATTTTTAAGTATGATTTTAGAAAATAAAATGATTTACATGCAAAAAGAAGAAAAAAAATTAAAAGATTATTTTTATATCTAAATTTAATATGAAATTTTATTTAATTCATTTGTATAGATAATACTACAATTTAATTAATTATTTAAAAACTAAATAATATATTTTTTTATAAATTTTAGAAATTATAATTTGATTTAATTTTAGAATAAAATTTAAGTTTTCAAGATATTGTGGTGATTTCTTTTGCAAACATATTAAAGAGATTACAGACTAATTGTGAGTAAATGCTAATTGCTAAAATTTTGTAATTAATAGGACCAGAACTAAGTATCTTATTGCTATTTGGCACTGCAAATCACCACAATTGATGAGCTGGAATAACTCAAGTTTAAGATTTTTGAGTGAATGCTACAGCTAACTTGGAGATGTTTATATCAAGTTTCTAAAACACCTCATTTTGTTAGCTAATTTGTTAGAATAAAACAAATAGTTTCTAAAACACCTCATTCTGTTAGCTAATTTGTTAGAATAAAACAGATAATTTCTTATAAATTAGAAATTACTAGGGCTTTTTACTGTTTGTGTGTGTTTTATATCTATATCTATTAGTAGCTAATATTATTCTCGAATAGTCTAAGACCTCTATAAATCAGAGGCATTTGTAATCAATTCAAAATCAGAAAAATAAAGTTGTAGTTTTCTTAGCATATTGTTGAGTTTTTGTCTGTCTCTGGTTTTTCCTTCTAAAAGACCTCAATCCTCTATTTTGAAATCTTCATCTATGCACTACTCTTCATTCTCCATTTCAATATCGCTTGTCACTATGTACACCCATTGTCGAGTTATCAATGGAGTACGTAGCGATGAGAGGTTTTGATATAGAGGATATTAGAGAGCAATTAGACACGTTGATACAAATCTTTTCAATGGAAATGAAAGAAGATGGAGGATGTAAGTCAATTGATAACTATTGATATATTGTATGCTTTTTTAAATAAGTTTTGCAATGCAATGTAGATATGTAGACTGCATGGCAATTTGTTGTGTCTCATAGCTTTAAAGGGTTTCTGATTTACATTACTTCTAATTCATGTGGGAATATGTTTTGAATGAGTTTCAATTTAGGTGGGTCTTGTTTAAGTCAAGGTTCAACCTGATCTTTTGTTTCCTTTCCCTTGGATTTTTGATCTATTGTGTTATTTTTGTAATTACGAATGTGTCTGCGGATGTTTAATCTTAGCATAGCTTAGTTCTAGCACAAGTAATATCACACAGTTATTGAAGATGAGATGGATGAACAATCTCCCATAGAGAAGGCAGACAAAGCCAAAAAAATAATAGCACAGTAAGACTGTTTACACAAAAAATAGTTACGCATTATATTCTAAGGCATTTGTTTACCATTGTATTTTAAAAAATAAATTGTTGCATATTTTATGATTACTTAACTCTTTTTAGATATTTTAAACAAGGAGAAATAAACATTAGAGAAGTTCGGTCTGATAGGACAAAGATATGCAACAAACATGGTCGAGCTAAGTTTGAAAAGCAAATTTTCCCAAGCTCTGTAGTTTGGAGAAAACCATAATTATCTGTATTGCCAATTTGTCATATATGGAGAACAAGGCTTGGCAGCATAACAATAATGTTTAACAAATTCTTAAATTCTTTCTAACTCAATTTTCTTGCTATTTTGTTGTACTATCTCTACAATTTCGTTATCTTCTTGATGATGGATCATAATGAAATAAAATGTCTAAGGAAATGAAAATTCTTACCATAGCAATAAAATATTTCTACCAGTTGGCTAATTTTCAACCATCTTTCAAACATTGCAGTACAGACCCAATTCAACTTGCTTCTCACGTGCCTCCATATGCTTGTATGTGCAATACGTAGTTGAGGTGAAGATAGATTCTCTCCACAAGTTAAGCTAAAGCTAACTTAAGCTTATGTACAAATTGAGTGATTAAATACAGAGAGGTGGTACCGATTATTTGTTAAAAAAATTAGTTTAGTTAAACAACTAAAATACCTCAAGATGGAACATTTATCTACGATAATAAAAAAATTGTCTACACAATGAAAAAGAATCTGGATAGTAAAAAACCCCAATAACCCCTTAAGCTTAGCTCAGGGAGAAGTGTAAGGAGGAACTCCACTATTAATAAGAAAAAAGCAAGAAAGGGTGTTGAAGAATCAACTGAAATGACTCAAACAATTTGCAATAGAAAAAGGAAAATTATTGCTTCTATTAATATTTTTCTTCATAATTTCATTCTACTTTAGTATTTTTATTACTAATGTTTTCTAATAAATTAATAGAATTAGCCTAGAAAAATTTATTTAATTATAAATATTTAATGTATTTAAATTTATTATTATATGTGCAATGTTATCTCTTTAATATGGTTTATAAGATAAATTAATTTAAAAAAGGGTATTCTCAAATTTGTATTTAAATGGAAATATAAGGTGAATGTATAGGAACATGAGTGTAAAGATAATATAGGGATAAATATGCGATAATAAATGTGAATAATGATGGGTCAAGATGATAGAAATGATCCCAACCTCATGCAAGGCATTTCTTGAACCAAAATTGAGGATTTATGGATCCTATGAAGTAGTTTGAGATCATGTATATAATATGAATTTTATCTCTATTATTATAAATTTCTATTACATGTGATTTAAGAATACATATTTTAAGATTTTGGTGTCCCCATATGTAATGATGTAACTAGATTTTAAAGGGAAGTTTTGAAAAAATAAAAATTGTTTAACATAATATGACTAATTAATATATATTGGAGAGGAAGACTTGAAAGTATAATTGAATAGTAAGGATTCTTTGAGACACATTAAATAATTCTATTAGATATTTGAAGCATAGAAATAATATGTCATATTTTCTCATCTTATATGTATAACCCATACCACTTCCTTAGAACTATTTAATCATAAAAAAGTTAAAATTAATTAGTTGAAATTAAATTAAATTAAATTAAATTAAACTATAATGTAATATAATAAAATAAAATTGACATATAAAAAGGAAAAATGTAAAAATAAATATAAAAAGGATAATTTTAATTCATAAAATAAAATACAAATTAATATATAACTTTGTATCTATATATATATATATAACATTATTAATTCTATATTAAATTAAATGATAAGAAGATGTGACTTCGCTCAAAAAAATTATACAATAAAAAATATTTCCATTAAATTTTCTTTTATTAATTACCACAAACTGTTATTATGAAAACATTTTACATGAACACCTCTATTTTATAAAGTTACACTTATGAAGAATAAATAAAATTAAATAATGATTACTTATGAATCATGATAGATAGTAAGGTTGTTGATTTTGTAAGAAAAATATTTACTTTAGAAGATGAACTTCTCATACTTAGTTCAAGGCTTGAATCCATAACACTATAATATATAGTCCATTTTATTTATGTTATAATTACATTTGTTTCTAACTCTACCCCTAAATCTAATTCAAACTCTAACCCTAACATGAATTCTAACTCTACATATATAACCTTAAGTTAACTTTATTAAGGATAGGATTAGTGTTATATTGGGGCTAGGGCTCAAGTAGGCTTATGGTTCAATTGGGGTTATGATTTGATTAAGGTTAGAGTTCACTAAGGGTGAGTGTCCACAATATTAATTCTAACCCTAATTGTGATGATAACCCCAACCCAATTTCTAATTCTAACTCTAATCATAATTGGAACCCTGACCCTAACCCTAATCTTACTACTAATGCTAACCCAGCCCTAATCCCAATATATGTAAGCATTATGAAAATAGTCATCTTGAGAAGGATATCTCTCAACGTAATTTATATATATTAATATTTAATATATGTATGCTAGTTTATAATATATCTAAAATGTTTAGACATTATATGTCGACGAGTTATAGTTCAATTGGTTGAGTACAATATGAAATAAAAAACCATCCACCAAGTTCAAACTTAGATAGGTTTATTTGGCCTAAGTTGGACACCTAGACAACTTTGACATAGTTGCTTAGTTTCAGAATGACTACTTTTGATTTAGATGTATACTTATATTGTTGTAATTTGTTATATAAGGATATAGATATCAACATCTATATAATTTCTATTTTATAAAAGAGACATTATTATTATATAATTTTTAATACATCAAGTATTATATTTCATTAATTGAAACAATGATATGTTTTCTATAAGTTTGCAAATAGTTTTAAGTATGACACATTATTTATAGAAAATTATTTGGAGAATTTACCTATAAAGATTTTCTCATTGTTTTCTCGATTAAATCAAGAAAAAAATCAAGTGAGATTTTGAAAATGTGATTCTAATTATCTTCTTATATAATAATATAAATGATAAAATTGAATATAAACTCTAATAGATTTATAAAAAAAATGAATATAATAATGTAGATGATGATCAATGGGCTCTTGATTTGTTGGTGAAGTCGAATGGTTTTGAATGAGTCCCTAAGGAATTAAGTCTTGTTGAGTGCAAATCCTTGACACCATAAGGAATGAGGTCGAGATCATGTCCCAAACAACTTTGACATTATTCCTTGGCTCTCAACTAAAGAGGTTTCATCTTATAGCTTATGATCTCATATGCGAGAGCTAATATGATTCTAGGTTTGATATAAAACCCTCCAACAAAAAAAATTTGATGATAAAATAAATTTGTTCACATTATATACACATGTTAAGCGTCTAGTAATTTGTGAGTGTGTTTTTAGACAATGTGTCATTATTATTTGTGTGGTTGCTCACTTGTGAAATAAATTAATCAAATAAATACCAAATGGAACATGTGATCGAAAGGTGATATTTTTATGGAACCTTACAAACGAATGCCTATAAGACTTGTTTTGAAAATTAATGTTTTTGTATTGATAGAATTCTTCTTTCATTTCTATATGTGTAAGGGTAGCATATTATTTAATGCTCTTTTTTAAATTTATATATTTATTGATAAGGAGTTCACTAAATATATAATATATTAATTATTTCTTATAATTAGGTATGTTTTACAAATCTTTGTGACCTTGTAATAATTATAATAATTGTTTTTTTAATAAACTCAAACACCTCAACTAATAGGAGACTATTTTTATGACTTAAGAATAAAGAGTGGTGCAATATCATTTGTTATAATGTATTTACTTTGAGTCAATAAGTTGTTTCTATAACTACCAATATAATATTATTTTCATAAAAATGGCTCTTGTGCTCCTTAGTTTGTGTGTGATGTGTCAAACTATATAAGAATTTTGAGTAAATGACTTTAGAATAAAATTGGGGACAATAAGTAGTGGTGCATCTATGCTTTAGAACATTGAAGTAGTGTAGAGTAAAAGAGGATGGGGTATTACACATGACATATGTTTGCCAGGTTTTCATCATTGGACATATTATTTCTCTTTAATTTTTTATTTATTTTTATTTTCTAAATATTTTGGATAAGGATGTGGATAAGTGGATTTGAAAGATAGTGGATCGGTGATAGGGAGATGGATGGACTCAAGCGTCTAGTTCCATGGACAATATCCTTTGGAGAGTGTTACAATGGACCACGGAAATTGGAAGTATGTTTATAGACGTTGGTAAAAATATGGTAAGCGAGGTGAAATGGATGGTGATATGGAGAGAGATAAGGATCTATATAAATAATTGGATGAGAGGGATGGAAGGATGAAAATAGATTTTGGATAATGGATGGGGTGTTGGAAGACTTGTGGATGAGTGGATGGAAATGTTATCAAGATCAACATTGGAACACACATTAAGGGGTGGTGGATTTATCTAATAATGCAACCTAGGACTTAATTAATTAATTAAAAGACCTAAGTTAACTTATGCTAGTGTAATAAATAATTAATTACACTAGCACCCCCCCATAAGTGCAACTTAGGGAGGAAATGCAATGATTATGCAATGACGATAAAGGATTATGGGTCCTGGCTATATGATGGCCATTTTAGGTACCCATTTACATGATGATAATGAAAGATGCAACAAATCTCCCACAACCAGAGAAAAGGGGAAAACCCAGTGGGAAGAAAACCCCTCTTCAAAAGGAGATTAAAATGCAAAAAAGTGTGAAAGGGATGGGAAGGATGGAGGACTCCCAAATACCCTCCAAGTACACCATATGTCACATAGATACAATACAATCAAAGGCCCCCCATAGGGAGGAAATAGAGAGACTATGTAGCCCCCCCACAACATATGATCACCTACAAAAATGGTAAGTGTATGAAGACAAAACAAGATCCAATGTCGACAAACAACTTGTCTCCCTTTCGAAAGAAACAAAACCAAGTGCAAGTGAAGAGATGCTTCCCATTCCAGATAGGAATTGAAGGAAGGTAGGATGAAGATGGATGATGATGATGATGTCTCTAAATGTTTCTTGTGTATCTCCTTGCCTAAAGATGAAGATGCCATAATCAATGAAGAGGGTGACAAACCAGGATGATGTGGAAAATAATGTTGAACAATATCCAAAGATTGTGATATAATGAATGTGATGGAGACTAGATTTCCCCCCTGAATGAAGTGTCCTCAAAACCACTGAAAGAAGTATGAAACCAATCCAACGGTAGATGTTGAAGAAACCTCAAATCCTGAATGGAATGATAAGGAAGAAGTCTCATACTTGAAATTTTTGAAGAGAAAACAACGGCCTTCAAGATAGTCTCAAGATCCTTAATCAAGGTCAAGACAAAAGGATGAGGAGACTCAAGAAAACTCTCCAAAGTAGGATCTGAATAAAGGAGTGATATCCCCTCAAGAATGTCCTCCAAACCTATAGAAGTAGCCAAGTTAGTGATACCTGAAACAAAGCCATCCTGTGATGTCAAGTCTGGAAAACTAAATGTGTCCTGATGAATGATGATGATGAAAGCCTCAATCAATGAATCTAGACAAGGAATCATTGAATGTGAAGGAATACCAATTGTCTCTAATGGAGAAGAAGCATCTAAAGAAACCTTGTCAACCTCTTCAGAAGATTCAAGGCAATCAACCTCTTGCTCAATAATATCATCATGGGGTACTTGATCTAAAGAATGACATTTTGAATCATGACCATCAAGAAATGGTGGAGTATTTGAATCTCCATATAGCTCCCAAAGCTTAGCCCAAAGGATGTGAGGACAATCACAATGATCAATAGTACTCAAAACATCACAATAAACTTGCATTCCAATGATCTCCAAGATAGTGTATCTGCAACAACTCCAAGAAAATTCTTGAATACCTTCACTCGAATGGGGAACTATACCATAGAGATGTGGCAATAAACCAAGTGATTGGTGATGGTGTATGATCCCATCTCACCATTGTTGATAGTTACCCTTGTGCAACATAGTCAGAGGAGTAAATGCAAGCCCCATAATGTACTATCCAATTTCTCCAAAAACACAAAGACACTGACCTTCAACAACAAATAGAAACTTCCAAAGATGATGTGCAACTGAAGTGATGTCACTCGGATCAAATATATTTTCCCAAGCTTCAGGATATCCAAGTTATTGAACAAATGCACCAAATTTAAAAAATCTAATGAAAGAGTACCTGGATTTGAAACTAATCAAAGTGAATGGACTGATGAAAAAGCCTCTGAATCACCTTCCTGATGCTACTGGAATCACCAAAATCTGACAATTTGATGAGAAGATATGAGCCTTTATGTCCAAATTAGGGTTTTGACTTCAACTAACTATAGTTTTTTTTGCAAGCAAAATTTTGTAGAACAAATTTGACCACTAGAAAGTAGATAAAATTCTCTTTCCGACAGTATCTTGTTTGTTGATTTTTGATGCCATGGGTGAAAGTTATGATAAAATGAAAAAAATGCCTAGATGAGGCACTTTGCAGGCTAAAAAGGAGCAAAAAACTAGCCCCCTCCGGACTTAGCTCTCGGTTGCTAATGTGACCTTAGCGGAAAGAGTGGCAAAAAAAGGCGTTGTTCGAGGAACAAACACTCAAGCACTCATATGACTTGGTCGTTGCACTTTATCCACCAACCACACCAAAGTCAACCTTTTGTTTTTTTATTAATAAACAAGGTTTATATGTTAATAAAAAAACTTTGAATATGCCAAATACCCAACGATTTGACCTGATTTCGTACCTTGTACTCTGATTGACACCACTGACCATGACCTACTAGTAGAGAACACTAGCACAGACCAATTGATGTGATTCCAACGACTACATTAGCAATAATGGCAGGGACGTAGGTACTATGTTGATGTTGCATTAATACCCTACAGATGCTTGGATGGAGGACCAACGAGAGAGCTCGGGATTCTATAGAAGGTGGTAGACTGAGAAATGACTCCCAATGGGTAGCTTGAACAGTTGGCTCTGGAAAAGAAGATTCTGGCAGTGGTGAAAAATATCCCAGCACCGGCGGTAAGCAAAGGATGGTGTACAGACAACGACAAACAACCTTCCCTGCAAATTAAATGCCTGACCAATACAGACTTCGACTTGATAAGCCAATAGGGAGAATGAAATATTTGACTTTTAGTATTGCTTCTTAGCAATTAAAAATCAAAACTTTTCAGTATATACTTCGTCGACAATGTAAAAACAAATAAACCCTATGAATGTCGACGAAGATAAATTATAGTCTACAGATTTAACAAATCAGACCCCTAAATGATGTCGACTACTAAATAAATTGAAGGTCGCTCCAATTTTTGCAAACTATATAAAAGCCCCAAATATTTATTTCTGCCAAAATAATGGAAATATGAGCCTGAATTTTTCTGAAATAGAAAATACCTGCAACTAAAAAAAAATTGCCTCAGAGGACAACTGACCGGGATGATTTTTTTACTACAAATTAGTACGGATCATACCAGTTGATTATGCAAACCCTAAAAACCTCTGATGGCTCTCAGGATGATGAATCTAATTTTGATGATTAAACAGGCAATCCTAGGGTTTCAAGGCCTTCTGAAGACAATGGCGAGCTCGGATCTGACTCAATCTACTTCAGAAATCAACTTGGTCCCCGGGTGGAGTCAAGTAGCCTACAATGGAAACCTTCAAGCCTGCAATGAATCTCTCTAGCCCAACTTTCTTGATCCTGGGATGAATTCTCAATGGAATGGCTCTAATACCATGTTGAAATAATGGATGTTGAATCATCCAATGAAGTCGTGCACACTTCAAAGGATCTTGCCAAGAGAAATTCAACCACACATAAAGTGTTGCAACTAAGGGCATGCAAATGGAGATTTCTATTGATCTAGAATATAAGATGATTACAAATGTACAAATGCCCTGAATATATAGGCATGAATAATATACAAGATGCAATATGATGTTGCCATGTGTCTTGATCTAACAACATGTGACAACATGTGAACCCTACCTAGGAAATGATAAAAGATTGAGATAAGTTCTAGAAGGACAACCCATCTTCTAAAAGGAATCTTATCTCCTATAAACATGGAAAGGGTAATGACCCCATTATGATTTATCTAATAATGCAACCTAGGACTTAATTAATTAAATAAAAGACCTAAGTTAACTTATGCTAGTGTAATAAATAATTAATTACACTAACATAAAATAGATTTTGGATAATGGATGGGGTGTTGGAAGACTTGTGGATGAGTGAATGGAAATGTTATCAAGATCAACATTGGCACACACATTGAGGGGTGGTGGATTTGTGAAAGAAAATTTGATTTTAAATTTTGTGATTTAGATGGATGAGTGAATATAGATTTTGGGATATAAGGGCCCAAAATGGATTGAGAAAATGATGGAGGAATTAGGATAATGGATTTTGGGACATAAGAGCCCAAACTGGATTTGGAAGATGGGGAATTTTAAGATGGAGGATTAGAGCACTTAGGAATGGAGGAACCTTTTGGAGAAGTAGATTTGGATGTAAATTTGGATTGTGTTTTGGGGTTGTTTATGTTACTTTCTTGGGAATCCATATGATTTTTATTTTATATTTTTTCTTCATGGGCCTTTGTGTCCTTTTCTATTTAAATTATTTTTGGATCACATTTTTCTTGGATTTAACATATCTTTTAGGCAGGACATGATCTTTGGATTTGTGTGGATTTTTGGCTTTATGTATTTGAGATTTGGTGTCCAAATTTCTTCCAATAGAAATAGCAAGGGTGCATGAGGATGGATGACTTGGAGATTTTATAAATGGGGTGATGGAGCTAGGAGGATGTTAGAAGGAATTCAAATATGTGATCTTTTGTTGATCCTAGTTATGGATTTAAGGTGATGGATTGGACTTAAGAGTAGTTGAGGTAAAGGTTATGAGGATGATAAATATAGAGATGTAAAGACCCAAGATGGATGGAAGGGATGAAGGATGTAGTTTTGTGGCATAGGAGCCCAAAATGGATTTGGAAGTGGAAGGAATAGATTTTGGTTCACATAAGGGCCAAAAATAGATTTGAAAGGTAATGGATGGGGATATTTGGATTTAGATGGAGGGATATAGAATTTGGGAGGATTACCAATATTTTGAGCTTGATATCCAAGACCATGAGAACTTGCATTTTTTATGATTTGGATGGATTCTAGTATGCCTTGCTCATAAATGTCTGACCCTTTTCCTCAATGATGCATTTTTTGAAAAATCATTTTTCCAATGGGATACTTGTTGGTTTGGAAGCAAAAAATAAGTCCATTTTGAGGGAGATATGAGGTGGAATAAATTAGAAGTTCTTGGGGGAATCAAAATTGGATAAAGGTGGATGAACCAAGTTGATAGGTGTGGAGTTCATGAGTGTGTTGGATTGGGGTGATGGAACCTTGAGATGGATTGGGATCACGAGGGAGATTAAGGGGTATTTATAGATATTGAGATGGAAGGGGATCATGAGAGGGATAGGATGCCTTGATCTTGATATGGAAGGGGATCATGAGATGAAGGGATGCTTTGATCTTGAGATGGAAGGGGATCATGAGATGCAGTGGAGGGGATGCTTGGATCTTGAGGTGGAGTGGAAGGGGTGATTTTCTCTTGAGATAGAAGGTGATCATGAGATGGATTAGAAGGGAGGGGATCATGAGATGGAGTGGAAGAATATTTTGATCTTGAGATGGGAGGAATCATGAGATGGAGTGATGTTTTGATCTTGAGATGGAGGGATGCTTTGATTTTGAGATGGAGGGGGTTTTATGGTAGCATGATTTGATTTGTGTAGTGGTGTGATGAACGATAAGTGTTGATAGACTCCTTGAAATGGGTGGATGGAGTTATGGGAGATGCATGAGGTTCATGGGATTGGGATTGGATGGTTTTAATGTATTGAGTAGTGTTGTGATTTTGGAGTGTAATGATGGGTATGGGGTGGGTGATAGACTCATCAATAAAAACCTTATATGTTTGAGTGGGGTGACACGACTCCACAACTTTATAATGTGGATTTTGTGATTATTTATTTGATATGAGTCCTTGGAGAAATTATGGAGTGAAAATTTCTATGGTTTAGCCTTAGATGGAGGATTAGGATTATGGATTGGTGAGAATGAATGTAGATTATGGGTGGAGGTGATAGAAGCATTGTAGAAATATGTAGATTGGGATATGGATATGGGAGGAGATGGAGGTATAGATATTGGGAGAGAGGGATATGTATTTGAGAGACAAAAGGGATATATGGAGGGGGGATAGGATAGATTCCCCTTGCCAAAGGTGGAGTAAGGAGAACCAATGGATATTTTTTGTGGATTAATGGTATAGCTAGTGATAATTAGTTATCGATATTAAGGATTGATGGATGGGTGACTAAAGCTTATAGAATATTGGTATTGAGGGTATATGGATGGTGAATAGAGCTTATGGGTCCTTGGTATGGAGGGTAAAGGATGAACGACTAGAGATTGTGAGTTATGGGTATTGAGAGTATATTGATGGGTCACTAGAGCTTGTGGCCAACTTGCTTTAGGAAATACATTGTAAGGTTTGATCCTCATAGGAATCATTCTCTGGTTGATTGACAAGGTTAACCTCATCATCTTCAATGATTGGTGGAGAGGTATAGAATGATGACATGATGCTGGATGGGATTTGAGGGCAGGTTGCATTCTCTGAAGGTAAAGTCCTTGTATGGCTGAAGAACTCAAGCATCAAGACTGCCTGAGTGATTGGAGTTTGACATAAGAGTCTCTACAGACTTTCCACTCATCCATTACAAGCTTTGTTGCTTGATTCATCAAGTTCATGTGAGCTTTGGTATAGAATACTTGCTCGCCTTCACTTGAGAGCACTTCCAACCATGGAGAAGATGGTCATAGGCCTTCCTAAACTTAGCCGAGAGCATGAAGGAACTTGTAGAGGTTGCGCTTTGGGTAAGAATACTAAAGGTCAATTTCATAGTAGTGAGAGTAGATCTAAATGTATTTTATACCTTATTCATTTTGATTTGTGTGGTCCAATGTCTATTTCTTCTTTGAGTGGTTTCTTGTATTATATAATTTTTATTGTTGACTACTCTAGAAAGACTTGGATTTATTTCTTAAAGACTAAAGAATCTGAGGAAGTACTTGAGAGATTCAACGAATTCAAACCTCATGTAGAGAACTTATCTGGGAAAAGGATCAAAGTTATGAGATCCAAAAATGGAGGTGAATACATCTCTAGAAGCTTTCGTAACTTTTGCATTGAAGCAGGGATTAAGAGGGAGTTTTGTGTCCCTTACAATCCACAACAAAATGGTGTTGCAAAAAGGAAGAACAAATCTATTGTAGAAGCATCTAAAGCCATGATTCATGATCAATATCTACAAACCTTCCTTTGGGTTGAGGCATCTAGGACAACAGTGTATGTTTAGAATAGGATCCCTCACTGCATTTTGGAGAACATGACTCTTGAAGAAGCTTTCACGGGTGTGAAGCCTGAAGTAAGTCATTTGAGAATCTTTGGTTGTCCTGTGTATGTTCCTAAAGATAAAAGGACAAAATTGGAACCATCTAGCAAGAAGGGAATATTTATGGGCTACAATGAGTCTCCAAAAGCCTACAGAGTTTACATTCCAAGTCAGAAACTGATAGAGATCAACAAGGATGTTAAATTTGAAGAGGATGTTGCATTTAAGAGATCTAAGGGCACTCACATGGAGATAGACAATGAAGACCAAGAGTCTCCTCAGGACATGGAAGTTGACCATACTCCTGAGATTCATAGGGAGGCTACTAATCCTAAAGAAGATGATGATCCAGTTGAGCCTTTGGAACCTACTGATGGGCCTACAAACATTGTTATTGGTCGAAAGAGACCTATATGGGCTAGACAAACAATGCAGGAGGCAGAAAAGTTTGCAGCCCCTAGAGGAACATTCAGAGAGAGCAAAAGACCTCACAAGTATTCAAGCTATGTTGCATTGATGAGCCAAATGATTGAATCTGAGCCTTCCAGTGTTGAGGAAGCTTCAAGTCAGCAAGTATGGAGAGATGTTATGGTTGAAGAGTATCAATCTATTCTCAAGAATGATGTTTGGGATATAGTACCTAGACTAGAAGGAAAATCTATTGTATCTTCTAAGTGGCTTTTCAAGATCAAGCATGCAGTTGATGGAAGCATTGAGAAGTACAAGGCTAGATTTGTGACTAGGGGGTTCTCTCAAAAAGAGGGAATAGACTATGAGGAAACATTTGATCCAGTTGCTCAGTATACCTCCATCAGGACTATCATTGCTATTGCAACAACTAAAGGATGGAAGTTAATCCAGATGGACATGAAGACAACATTTCTAAATGGTGTAATTAAAGAAGAGGTATGCATTGAGCAACCTAGTGGATTTGAGGTTCATGGGAAGGAGTCTCATGTTTGCAGATTGAAGAAGGCTTTGTATGGCCTTAAGCAGGCTCCTTGTGCTTGGTATGAGAGGATTGATCGATACCTATTGAGCTTGGGCTTCTCCAAGAACAATGTTGATTCAAACCTGTATTCCAAGGTAATTAATGGTGAGGCCTTGATCATGGTTCTCTATGTTGATGATCTATTTCTTACCGGAGAAGAACACTTCATTATTAAATGCAAGAAGGAGTTGGCTTCTGAATTTGAAATGAAGGATCTTAAGTACATGCATTACTTCCTTGGTTTAGAAGTATGGCAGAGGCCTAATGAGATCATTTTAAGTCAAGGGAAGTATACAATAGAAATCTTGAAGAGATTTGGTATGATAGATTGCAAATCAATGTCTACACATATGGAAACCAATTTTCAAAAGCTTAAGGAGGTTGTAGCTAGTTCAAATATGGTGGATCCTACAATGTATAGGTAGTTGATTGGATCGTTGATGTATCTAGTCAATACTAGACTAGATATTTGTTATGCAATGAGTGCACTTAATCAGTTCATGTGTGAACCAAGGAAAATACATCTAGTTGCAACAAAGCATATCCTGAGATACTTGTGTGGCACAGTTGGGTATGGCTATAGATATTCTTCTGGTGTGGACTTAAAGCTACATGGATATTATGATTCTGATTCGGTAGGGTGTGTAGTTGATTGGAAGAGCACCTTTGGTTGTTGCTTTAGTTTGGGATATGTGATGATCTCATGGTGTAGCAGGAAGCAGTCTTCAATGGCACTAAGCACTACAAAGGCCGAGTATATTTTAGCTTGTGTGGCAGCTCGAGAAGCAGTGTAGCTTTAGAAGCTCCTTGCAAGATTGTTTGGACAATCATTGGAGCCTATTGTCATTCATTGTGATAATCAAAGTTGTGTGAAGCTTTATATCAATCCAGTGTTTCATGACAGAACCAACACATGTTGAGATCAAATACCACTATATTAGAGATATGGTATTGAGGAAAGCTATCTAGTTGAAGTATATTAGCACTAATGAGCAGACGACTGACATTCTCACCAAGCCTCTCTCCAAAGAAAAGTTTGTGTACTTTCGAGACAAGCTTGGAATTATGGAGAATGAAGCCCTAGCTAAGAGGGAGACTCAGATTCAGTGATCTTTTGTGATTTGCTTTAATGCATTTTTCTCTGTGAGATAAATTTGAGGTGTAAGCCCTTTCTTAATGCATCTTTCTTTGTGAGAGAAATTTGAGGTGTAAACCCTTGTTTAACACATCTTTCTCTATGAGAGAAATTTGAGGTGAAAGCCCTTATTTCCACCCTCTAGGAGTATCCATGGTGGATGTCATGTTGAGTGACTCCATGACAACATCACATGAGAGAGTTTGTGATGATTCTTCTACTTGTGTTTATTCACCCTCTCAGAGTAGCCATGGTGAACATCATGATGAGATGACGACATCACGTTGAGTGACTCCATGATGAACACTTGTGCACTTGTTCCTTCCATACATGGGAGTAGCCATGATGGAAAATATCACGTTGAGTGACTCCATGATGAGCTCTTTCCACATATGGGTGTAGCCACTGTGGATGTCATGTTGAGAGACTCCTTGACATTGGTTAGCTGGAAGACTTTCTCCCTATTTGAGAGGGAGTGTTGATGTTGCAGTGTCGGGCATCACTTCTAGCCATGACTTGAAACAATAAATCTCATATAGCCTTTCAGCTATTCAATTTATTGAGACCAATTTGGATGTGAAGGGGCGCTTCACTTGGAAACATTTAATATTTAATTGTTGTTAAATAAATATTTATTTATTTTACTAAAAGTCAACTTCTCTCATTCGCCACCTTTTATGGAGACACAACATTCCTTTGAGGCCAACTTCTTGGCTTGAAGAGATGCGATCTCTCTCTCCATGTATATAATAGAGACAACTATTGCTCATTCGTAATCATCCATTCAGAAGTTTGAGTTTATGCAAGCGCAAATTCATCATGTGCAGACTGAAGTATTGAAGGAGGCTGAGTTTGATCACTAAGAGAGATTGATATTATCAATAATGAGTTATATATATATATATATATTATTTTGTGATTGCATCAAATTTTGGTGCTTTTGTTTGGCCTCATAATTGGCCTCTTTGTAAAGGAGATTATTGTTTCATATTCAATATATAAGTGATATATTGTTGTTGGGTTTTTATCCCTCAAGTGGAGGGTTTTCCTAGGGTATATGTTGTGTCTACTTGTCTGAATTTGAATTAAAATCTACTTATTAATATCTGATTATAAAACTAAAAGTTCAAAGGAATGAATATACTTAAAATACATAGGCACAATTTGATAGGATCAAAAGTGCTAATCTATGGAGGAACTAAAGAAAAGAGCATAAAGAACTTGCAATAGTATAGAGGATATATGTTAATATTTTTTCCTATAAAGCAATAGGGATTTGTAGAACAAAATATTAGAATAGTAGAAATGATATCTAAATTGAAAATTTGAAAGGATGAAAGAAGAAAATGATACAAAATAGGAAGAAAATTCTTAGGCACAAAATAATTGAATGATAGAGTGGAAGCACTAATTTATAAACATTTTGATTCATAGAGTGAAAGCACGACTTCATAGAGTGAAAGTTTCATTTTAGGAGAGGAAGCTCTAAAGTAAGATAGAAGTGTTAATCTATAGAGAAAAATTGTGATTTTGGAACTAGGAAGGCACACTTGCAAGAAAATTTTAATTTTTCTACAAAAAATAGAGATTAAGCCATAGAAAAGACAATCTAACGGCTAAAAAGACGTATTGAAAAAACCCATGAAGTTAGCAATTTACAAAAAATAGAGAATAAAATAATATTAAAAATGAAAAGAAGTGAAAGTGCCAAAAACTAGGGTGGAAGTGCTAAATGACAACGTGAAAGCATTGTTCTAGAATGAAAGTTCTAAAACTCAGTTGAAAGTGTTGTTTTGGAACCTAAGCTAAAAGCTCAACACAAAATCATTAGTTGTAAGGAAGTGGGTCCCATGGGGCATTGCCAAAATGAAGACAAGAAAATGAAAGAAGGAAAATAACACAAACATAAAGCTCACACACAATACCTTTTACTTTGTTTCACCTTGCTCCTTAGATAGAATGAAAGTAGAGTTACACCCAATACTCTCTTGATTTTATATTTTGTTAGTGTTGATGGATGGTAGAATGTAGTTGCTTATAAAACTAGTAGCATGATAGTAGCATTGAGATGATGAGAGATAAAATGGATTACATAAGGATGAGATAATGGAATATTAGACAGAGAATGGAGTAGAATAGGGCTATGATGATAGTAGATACTCAAATGGGATTGAGAAGAAAATAAAGACCCAAGATGCTTTGGTTAATGGATGGTTGGGATTGATTGAGGATTAGGGTTTGGATTGAGGCTTAACCTCATAAAAAGTGTCACAAGAGGGATACATATGTAAAAGGTAGGTTTTACTTTTGGAGGTTTTCACATGTGTGAGAATGAAGGGTGGAGGGATACTTGTCACATAATGGAATGTTTAGATTATGATTGAGGATTATATAGATTTAAATATTATGAGAAATGATAATGGAGATTAATTACCCTAAATAAATTAATTAAATAGGTATTAATTATTTTCTTTAGTTAGAGGATTTGGGGGATAATATTTATACTTAATTAGAAAATGTAAATTTATTTTATTAAAGATGACCTGGATTAAGGTAAAGAATGAATTGAATAAATAATAAATATTTATTTAATTGGATACGATGGGGTAAATTCTAGTGTGGTCAGGTATGATTAATTTTAGGTGTCTACAAAAATAACTTTTTCTACTCCATGGGGGTAAATGTGTATGTTCAGATAATTTTGGTTTAACCAATGTTGGAGCTACTTTTCAAGGAACCATGGTTGTAGCATTTTTTAATTTAATTGACATTATAAAGGTGGTTTATTAGGATGATCTAATAGCCTTTTCCAATAATTTTGAGTACCATTTGATCATTTAGAAAATATATTCCAAATATGTATGGAGTATGGTATTTTCTTAAACCCTAAAAAATGTATTTTTGGGTTATATAGGGTAAATTTTTAGGTCATATTGATGAAGAGAGAAATCACCCTTTCGAATTTTCACCCAATTTCGTAAAATTCATATTACAAAGACTTTATAAATGAGAACATTTTAATCGACAAATACTTGTGTCAATTTAAAATCAATCTTCTGATTGCACACAACAATTATTCAAATTTGAAGACAAATCAAATACATTTATTCAGTTCAAATTTCATGAATCATACATGGAAAAATTATTAAATGACTCTTTTTCCTCTCTATTTTCTCCTTCACCACATTTACAACCTCTGTACACTATCTTCGACCCACATACCTCTTCTATTTATGCACAACCTTTCTTAACTTCCTCTCTGGTCTACTCTTCATATGTCTAATGAAGAATTGCACAACCTTTTCTCCTTATAGCCTCGCCCTTTACCTCCTTCCCATCTTATATACAGTTTCCCATAGTTTATTCAGCACACAGAATATACAAACATATGTTGCGCAGCCCATGAGTGCTCTCTTCTTGTGTTAACATTTTCTTCCATTCACTATCCTTCCCATGTGACCTAACCTCTTCCTCCCATGACTTGGCACTAACTTTATTAACTTTTATTTCTGATTTGAAATTGTCTTGACATTGACTTGTCCTTCCCAATAACACACTCTCTTCATATTCTTTCTTCACTTCTCATCCCCATGATCTACTCAAGTCTCATTTCAGCTACTGGTTTAGATCTTATGTGGCATGGTCAATTGATATTATCTCCTGCAAACTCTTGTATTCCCCTAGCGCAGCCTCTACACAAACTTTGATGACCAACACCTTGTCCAAATTCATTTCATTTTTCTCGTGCCAACCTTTGGCACAATGTTAAACTCCTTTCTATTGGTCGCTTCTTAGTCCTATGACACCTCTTTTCCCTGTGGCATAGGCTTTACTTCAAGCCTATTTTTGAATTAATCAACTCAACTCTCTTTGGTCGTGCAAAGTCATTCTCCCTTCTCTCTGCCACACCTTCACAATTTCTTTCTTTGATATTTTAAAACTAAAATGTAGAGGTGATGGTAGATGAGGCGTCACCCATTCCAGTTGGGAATTTAATCGACCCTCTCACCAAATGCTTTGTGTTCTTTTGGAATTCCAAACATTTGATTAAAACCATAATTTGCAAGAAATGGAATTGCACCCTTTTGCACTGTGGAACCAAATCAGATTGGTGTCAAGATTACACTCTCCACATTAGATGGAATATACAAAAGAAATAAATATGTGAGATCACTAAACAAAATGATTTATCCATCAACAAAACAGAGCTGAAAACCAACTTCTACAATAACTTTGCACCTATTGCTCAAAAGTTCATGAAATCTAGTAGAGACATAATTTTCAATATCCCAAAGACCTCCACCAAGTTGTTTGGCATCAAACCTCTCAAAAATTAAAATTTCAATGTTTCACCAAATCACCAACAAAAGTCACAAAACAATTACATCTCCTAAATCAGGAATAATTTGAGCACAAAACTTTTGGCAACAAATCTATGGTCAATTCAATATTCTACCTATAGAAAGGTTTTTCATGAAATCTTACCAATTCCTCGAAACATTTTTTTTTGGTTGACGAAAGATTGCTTGTGGACCTAGATTCTCCTACATCAAACATGTTGGGTAAGAAATTTGTAAGCATGGGTTCACAAAGGTGGAGTTAGGTGATAGAATCACCCTTCAAGATTGTAAACAATCTACAACGAACTCCATTGTTTAATATCCCAACCTCCTCCACAAAATACTTCATCCTCTTCTCTCCATGCCCTCCTCTTGCAATGTCTTCATTACACTCAACCCTTGCAACCTCTATGTTGCATCACTTGCAATCATACCTCAACCTCACAAAGATCCCACTTCATCTACTATAATTTTCCACTTCCACAATAATTTAATTGCACTTCCTAGCTCTCAATCGCTTAGGACTTCACACACCCGCAACAATAATTTTGAGCTCCTCAATTGCACTTTCTCAATCCATGGGTTATATCACAATTTTTTTCTCACATTTGAGGATCTACTTATGCCCCAATAACTCTGCCCACTTTCCTCTCCACCCATAGGTCCTTGTGTGAATTGTCTCTCAGCCATGCTCTATTAGCACGCTCAAGACCACTAGCTCTTATACCATTTGATGAAGAGAGAACTTATTGTAGACACCTAAATTTGGACACTTAATTTATCCAGATTTATCCATTTTCATCTAAACATTCCCGTATCCGCATTAATTAAGTAATATCACTATTATTTAATTAATACCTATAAAGTTCTTCTAATCCCTAAGGTATCTAGTTAAATAATTAAATACCTTCCCCCTTTCATCAAATGAATTAAATAAATATGACATTTAATTCCTCACATGTCACATCCCTTTCTTAATCCTAATTATTCTCCTAATCTCATCATTAGGGATGTGCACATGCCTATTCCTTGATTAGAATGTGTCACATCCTCCAACTTTTGCAAGTTGGCCTCTAATATCTCTTAGCCACCTAACCCTCCTCTAATCCTTCATTAACAAGCCTAATCAACCTCTCAAGGAATTTTTAATTTCTTTTATCCTTCCAAGGAATATTAAATTCATTTTTCTCTTCCCCATATGATCTTTGACTTGTCACATCAAGTCACATGTGAACTCTTCATAATCTTCCACTTGCCTCTAATATGTCATTAATTTATCTAATAAGGTACTTGCACAATGTTAATCACTTAATTAGGTCAACCTAATCTCCATGTCATTTATGGAATGTGTCCTAAGTCAACCTTATTAAAGGCTTTCTCCTTTTGGAGAAGACACCCCCTTCCCCATGTGAATTTTTAATTCACATTTAATCCCCCAATGCATTTCAAAGAATTTTAAATTCTTTATCTCATTCCCATGTGGATATTTGAGGAATTTTTAATTTCTCACATGTCCTCTCACCCACATGTGGACAAGGACCTCCTTTATGAGGAAATCTTGTCCAAATCTCAAGGTACTGTGTAGTACCTCCATGTCATGTACTCTCCTTCCAACTCACTTACACATCATCTTTCTCAAGCCACTTCACATGCCACATGTCAAGATGTGAGGGCTTGTGAGTTCTCAACTCACCATAGCCCTACATCTTGCCCATGTTGGTTTAATCTCAACCATCCATTTCCCTAGAGAATTCAAAATTCTCTATAAATACCCCCTCTTTTCTCTCATTTTGGGAGTAGATCATTATGTTAGCCAAACTCTTGCAAAATTTTCTCTTGAGCCATACTTAGCCAAATACTTGCATTTGCATCCATTATCACCTATTTTCCATTCATCTTGCACTCCACACTTGCATCTCTTGCCATCAAAGGAGCATACACTACATCAAAGATCAAAGGGCCAACCAAAGGACAACTCAACAAGGTAAAAGGTTCCATTTTGTTTTGTTAAGTTAAACATTTTCCCAATCTTGAGGTGTAGGGTGTTTATATTTGTTGTTTGCACTATTTTGTTTGCTGCTCGTTTTCTAACACGTATTTTTGCTCGTTCACACTTACCTTTCCAACTTGTCACCCAATTTCATAAAACTGATATTACAAATACTTTGTAAATGATAAAATTTTAATCGACAAATACTTGTGTCGATTTAAAATTGATCTCCCCATTGCCCATTGTACACAACAATTTATTCAAATTTGAAGATAAATCAAATACATTTATTCAATTCAAATTTCATGAATCATACATGGAAAAATTATTAAATGAATCTTTTGCCTTTCTTTTCTCCTTCATCAAATTTACAGCCTTCGCGCACTATCTTCGACCCACATCTCTCTTTTATTCCTGCACAACCTTTCTTAACTTACTCTTTAGTTTTCCCTTCATATCTCTAATGAAGAATTGCATTTATTTTTCTCCTTGCAGCCTTTCCCTTTACCTCCTTCCCATCTTATATATAGCCGCCCATAGTCTATTCAACATACATAATATACAAACATATGTTTTGTGGCCCATGAGTCCTCTCTTACTGTGTAAGCATTTTCTTCCATTTGCTATCCTTCCCACATGACCTAACCTCTTCCTCCCTTGACTTGGTACTAACTTTATTAACTTCTTTTTCTTATTTTAAATTGTCTTGGCATCGATTTGTCCTTCCCAAGAACACGCTCTCTTCATATTATTTCTTCACTTCACATTCCCACAATCTACTCAAGTCCCAATTTTGCTACTGGTTTAGATCTTATGTAGCATGGTCAATTGATATTATCTCCTGCAAACTCTTTTATTCCCCTGGTGTGACCTCTACACAACCATTGGTGACCAACGCCTTGTCTAAATTCATTTAGTTTTTCCCATGCCAACCTTTGGCACAATGTTAAACTCCTTTCTACTTGCCACTTATTCTAGTCCTATGACCCCTCTTTTCCCTGTGGTGTGATCTTTAGTTCAAGCCTATTTTTGAATTAATCAACTCAGCTCTCTTTTCCCATGTAGTCATTCTCCCTTCTCTCTGTCACACCTTCACAATTTCCCTGTTTGTCATTTTAAAACTAAAATGTAGAGGTTATGAGAGGTGAGGTGTCACCTCTTCTAGCTAGGCATTTAATCGACCCTCTCACCAAATGCTTTATGTTCTTTTGGAATTCAAACATTTAATTAAAACCTTAATTTCAGGTATGTGTAGGATCATGATGGGCCAAAAAGTGGCAATATGATGGGTATGTGGATGACGACTTTTTTTTTTACCCAAAATTGATGAAACAAAAATGGTTTTTAAATGAGATTCTCAACTTTCCACCAATATAAATTATGCTTTACTTTGAATTTAATATGTAATTATTATTCATTTTCTATTCAAATTACGACTAAAGTCCTGATTGAAAAACATCTATAGATTTCAAACGGTATCACATTTTTTGAATCCCAAACATGCATCACATTCTATGCTTCTCATACTATAGGATTAAAAAAAAAGAAAAATTGAATTTCATGAAGTTTTGACAAAGTTAAGGTGGTCAGACATACGAGTTTTTTATATTTTTTAAAAGTTGTAATAAAAAATTCATAATTAATAATTTATTTGGAAACAAATTACAAAAAAATATGCATAACATCGGGACACGAGTCCACTACTTATATCTAAAATCTTATAAAAAAATATTATTATTTTATTGTGGTTAGGGTAGTTAGACAAACACCTATTTCTTATTTTTTCCCTGAAATTTAAGTACGATTGCATTGAAATTTCAAATTTTCACCAACTAGATTTTTTTTTTTTTAAAAACCAAGTAGTTTAGAAACTACATTCAATTTTCTACAAATTCTATTCTTACATATTTTTGAAATAATATAGATAACTTATTCAAATTTTTACGTCAAGTTGCCTAACTCTGATTTTTCTAATTTTTTTGCCACTTAAGGGCTTGTTTTTTCCATGATGCTCCTACACATACCCTTTCCAAGAAATGGACTTACACCCTTTTTATCATGGAACCAAATTGGATTAGTGTTGAGATTACACTCTCCACACTAAATGGCATATAAAAAAGAAATAAATATGTGGGCTCACTAAACAACATGATTTATCCATTGACAAATAGAACTAAAAACCAACCTCTGTAATAACTCTGCACCCATTGCTCATAATTTCACGAAAACTGGTAGAGACATAAATTTCAATATCCCAAAGACCTCCACCAAGTCGTTTGACATCAAACCTCTCACAAATTGAAATTTAAATGTTTCGTCAAATCACAGACAAAAGTCACAAAACAATTACATCTCCTAAATCAGGAAGAATTTGAGCATGAAACTTTTGACAACAAATCTATAGTCAAGTCAATATTCTACCCATAAAAAAAAAATTCATGAAATCTTACCAATTCCCTAAAACAATATTATTTTTGGTTGACACGGGATTTCTTGTGCACTGGAATGCTCCTGCATCACATATTGTGTCCAAATATGGAACTAGAATTGACCTTGAAAGAGTGGCTTCAATTAAGAATATTCCTTAGCCTAAAATAATTAAAGGTATACAATATTTCTTTGGTTATATCATTTTCCTTAGGATATTTGTGCTAAATTTTGTTGAGAAGACAAATTCCATTTCAAGATGCTTAAAAAAGGATAGACCATAGTCTGGGAAGGTGAGCTCACTTAAGCATTATGGGATATTAAAGAAGGAATCAAACAAGCTACAATGTTAGCATCTCCTAATTTCTCAAAGTCCTTTAAATTGTTTTCATTTTCTACATTTCACACAATTGTTGATATGTTATTCTAGAAAAATCAAGATGATTTTAAATATTCTATTTCCTTTTTCAACAATTCCCTTTAGGTTGCAAAATTGAAATACAATGTTACAAAAAATAATGCTTATGCCCTAGTTAAAGTAGCAAATAAAATTGAACCTTATTTGGTAGGCACAACTATTGTAGCCTATGTACCACATGCTACATTGAAAGATATTTTCACTCAACATGAAGTGACTAATAGAATATGTAGATGCTGAAAGGTGAGAAAATTGTTTGCTTCCCTTCTAGGGTTTAGGACCTAAAAGGGCAATTTTCACTAACTTTCACTCAAGAACAAACCCTTGAGATTTCAATGCAAAAGAGAAAGAAATCTTGCAAGAGGGTTGTTTTAGGGGTTGAATATGATCTAATGAGGGGTTCACCACCAAGTTTAAACTTGGAAAAGATAATGAAATGTAAGATGCAACACTAAACTCTAATTGAATGCAGACTAACACCAAATGACCTATCAAAGTAAATGAAATGAAACAAAAAAGTGAAGGCAAGAAGGTGTGCACCTAGGAAACTAGAGATGGTTGAATGGAGGTATGAGTCACTGGAAATTCTACTTCTATTGTTGATTGGGACTCATTCGCTAAGCTAGGTGAATCAATCTTGTTTCTGGAAAAATGTGCAGGAATAGAAACCTGGCAAAAGGGTATCCAAATCTGCAAAGTCCTGAAATTTGACTGGAACTAGGACTCATTCACCAAAAGTGGCAAATCAGTTTGGTTGGGCTTTTCTGCAGCTTCAAAATTTGATCCTACTCTTCTTTGTATGTTATGTCCTTCCTCAGTGGTTTCCATATCTAAATCTTTGAATTGCAACCTGTAGGTCTTCTCCAAGGTTCTCCAAGGCTTGATGACAACTTTGAATGATTTGCAACTTTTCTTCAATCTTGCTCCTTAGGAAATCTGCAACCTAAACCTGCAAATCACACACACAAAGGAGAGGGGAAAATGTTGTGGGGTTGGTGGATAGGGGTTTTCCTTGGTCAAACTCCATTTTGCAAATAATTCCTTGAAATGAAATCAAATAAGAATGGAGGATGATGAATAAATAAATAACAATGTTGCAACTCACCAAACCCTAGCAATAAGGTGTTGCAAATATGCTTGTAATGGCTCCAATGGATGTAGACTTTGGCTCTTGCTTGAATGATGTTGATCTTGAATGTAATTCTTTCTTGAGTCATAAAATCCTACACCATAATTGTTAGCTCTAAAATAACATGATGCATGAAATCCTTGACATGATGATTGATACTTGAACATTTCTCTAGAATGCTTGAAAATATGCTCTTGAAGACACTTGAATGCTCTTGAATAATCTTGTGAACACTTTATTTCTTATTAGATTGTTAGGTGAAAATATGAGTGAAAGAACCTCCTATTTATACTCAATTATGCAAGAATTCTCGAAATTACAACACGACAAGCGGACATCAGATCTAGGAGAATAAAATCCCACCAAAAATTTGAATTAATTTTAATTTTGGGCCACACGGGACTCATTCACCCAAGATGGTGAATGAGTCCCATCTCACATAATGTATGGGACCAAAAATTGAAAGTTCTTAGAAAGGTGTGAAATATGGTTCGGGACCAAAAGACCTAGGTGGGACCCATTCGCCCAAGTGGAAAATGAGTCCCAGATCACTAAATATGGGCCACACAAGCTAGAAATCCCTAAATTATGATTGGATACTGATTAGTGTCAGGATTATCCTCAAAAAGATGCAATAAATGAGGCTTGTGGATGCAAAATAGGGCCAATTAAAGTATAAGAGGATCCAATTATTAATGACAAGCCTAGAGGAGTGTGAAAATGTGTTACAACACTTTATAACACTTCAAACAAGGAAAGATTAATGTTTATTTTAATTGAAAAGGGGTTTATTAATTGATAAAATGTTAGAAAAGTGTGAAAGTGTGTTACAAAACTTCACAAAACTTTAGCAAGGTACAATTTAAATCCACTAGTTCACAAGGGCCCAAGACCTAATGTGAATGTGTCAACCACATTACAACACTAAATCAAGGTAACATTAGGCTCAATTTCACAAGGAGGGCCCAAACAAGTGTGAAAATGTCCCCGATGACATTTTTTGACATTGCATTTAGCCCCCACTTTAGTAAGAGGATGAACTTGCTTCAAACTCACACTAAAGTAAAAGACATGCATCAAGAGGGGTCCAACTGTACCAATTCTAGTAAGATGGAAAAACAATGATCAAGAGGGGTGATCAAGCCCCCAAGCTCAAGATCACATGACAAACCAACATAGGCACAAAAGAACACACATGAGAATGATAAAGAGCAGCAAAAAAGCACCAAAATGCACTGTCAAATATGAAAAATGAAAATAGATAAAAGAGATCCAAATCAAGTTTCAACCATTTTTCCATCGTGATGTGGATCAGATCCAGGCTGTTTGTCCAAAAAATGCATACTCAATCTGAGGAGATGGAACTTCAGGCTATTTGCCAAGTGAGAAGTCCAAAAAGGTGAGAAACATACACTCATGGCTAGTATGCACTCACACACACACACAAGTGTATATGAGGAAATTCATGCCTCGGTTAGGCATCCCACTCAAGCCATACCAAATTTATACCTCCTAATAACTTTATTAAGGTGCCACACAAAAATGATTTTTGAGCTTCATGAAACAAGCAAGACTTCGTATGCTTAGAACTCATGAACAAACAAGATGGATCCACAGGCATGCAAGTTGTGTTATGCAAGGTGGCCATATAAATGGAAAATGCAACAATGAGGGATGTTCAAAGGAGTCTTGCTTAGTTCATGTGAAGTCTTAACTTAGAGAACCTCGTGCCTAATGTCTCCAAGAGAGGACCAATCAAAGAATAAAAGATTCATAGCTTAGGGGATGCAATGTGTCACATCAAGCCAATAAGAGGAATGTAAATATCCTAAGAGAGATCATGCTTTCGAAGGACATCACACCCAATTTCACCACAAAGTGAAAACGCATATTATGAAATAAAAACACTGCACCATGAACCGTGTAAAGAAAAATGCAAAATAATAATGCCAATGTATGCCCCAACTTTAAAGAAATTGCTAAACACCATGATGTGAGAAATTACTTTAAAGTAGAAAATGATAAATGAAAACAAAAAATACATGAGATCCAACTTGGAAAGCCCTATGCCAAGTCATATGTTTCCAAGTAAAACTACATCATGTGAGAGAAAAAGAAAAGAGAGGGGTTGCCCCAAAAATGAAAACATCAAAGACATAAGGGATCTATGGATTTGGGGTTAGTATGTTCTTGTTGCAATTGTGATAGGTCAAATATATGCGTTAGAAAATGAGCAGCAAACTAAAGAGTACAAATAAACACCAGGGTGTGTGCAAGAAGTTGAGTCCACTTTTTGGCCAAAAAGTGGAAGTGTTTTCCCTGATTTTTAGAATTTGACACTTTGACCTTAAAATTTGAAGCACTTAGAGATGGAATCTTCAAAAAAGTCACTGATCATAAAATGTAGTACTCGAAGTCTAGTTTTCAAATATGTAATTTATTTCAATACCCAGATTGTAAAAATTGAGTTTCAATAGGTGTTTCTAAAAACCACTGTTTAAAAGTCACTTTTTTATACCATACCATGCACGTGTACGACATCCATATTTTGACCTAAATTATCATATTTTTCTAAATCCTTTTGGGAAAAGTTTTGTGACTCACTAAAGCTTGCTTTTAATATTTTTTTATAATTTTTTATTGAATAATTTTTTTTTATTAAATATTTATTAGCCATATTTGTCATTTTGAAAAATCGTCGTGTACGACATGCATAAGATGACCTAAACTTATCATTTTTTTATTTATTTTTAAACTGAAAAGAATTGTCTGAATTTTGCTCTCGTGCAATCCGTTCATCAAAATGTTATGTTGATCAAAAGTTATTAAAATACTAAAAACCTGATAATTCAAGTTTATGGACTAGTTTCATTAGAAATTAATTGAAAATAGAAAAATAATCAAATTATTAAAAAATTACATATTTGGAATCTGCACCGTCTCATCTATAATGGGTTTCATTTGTAAAAAAATTCTGAAAATAAGTCTTCAAACATATGTCCAAAGTCATTATTTTCCTGTGACATTAACATGACCTTCAAGTTGCAGGTCAAACTAGGTCCAAAGCTTAGGTTCGGGTCCCCAAGCCATTTCCCGAACCAAAAAACAAGCCAAAAAACCCGCTCAAAAATTCATAATTTAAAAAACGGGATCCCGTTTTATTAAAAATGGGATCTCGTTTCAAAACGGGATCCCGTTTCATAAAAATGCCATTTTTTATAGTTCTATGAAACGAGATCCCGTTTTGTAAAACGGGATCCCGTTTTGAAATTCTTCCAAAAACGAAAATTTCCAAAAATGGAAAATTTTCAAAAATTAGAAGTTTCCATTTTTGAAAATTTTCAAAACGGATCCCGCTTTTAAAACTTTCTATTTTTGGAGGGCTTCTGTTTTGGAAAAATTCTTCAAAACCGATCCCATTTGAAAAATTTTCCAAAATGGAAATTTTTTCGAAAACGGATCCCGCTTTCCAAAACGGGATCCTGCTTTTAAACTTAGGCTTGGGATCCCTGCTTAAACGGATCCCATTTTAGAAGCCGACTCATTTTTGCCTAAGGCAAAACTTCCATCGCTTCGCGTGGACTCCAATCTTTGTGTACTTACTACCTCCACCAAAACAACCTACACCTCAAGATTAGCCTAAGTTGGAATCAACACAAGATAAAAACAATAAATGGAACTTTATACCATGTGTCGAATCGATCCTTTGGTTGGCCCTTTGATCTTTGATGTGTATGCTCCTTGGATGGCAAGATATGCAAACTAGATGATGATGTGAGGATGGATGGAAATGGATGAAAGCATGAAAATGGCTAAGTGTGGATTGAGAAATAAAATTGCAAGAGTTTGGCTAGCAAAATGATCTCCTCCAAAATTAGAGAAGAGAGGGGGTATTTATAGGAATTTTGAGAATTCCTAGAAGAGATGGATGGCCAAGATTGAGCTAATAATGATCAAGATGGTGGGCTAAGGTGAGTTGAGAACTCCACAAGCCCCTCACATCTTGACATGTGGCATGTGATATATCTCTAAAAGGTGAAGTGGGATGGCTGAGGTGGAAGGATAGGACATGACATGGAGGGGGGTACAAAGTACCTTGGGATTGGACAAGATCTCCTCATAAAGGAGGTCCTTGTCCCCATGTGGGTGAGAGGACATGTGAGGAATTAAAAATTCCTCAAATATCCTCATAGGGAGATGGGAAAGAATAAAGAATTCCTTTGAGTGCATTGAGGAATCAAAAGTGAATTAAAAATTCACATGGGGAAGTGGAGTGCCTTGTCCAAAAGGGGAAGGCCTTTAATAAGGTTGACCAAGGACATGGGGAAGAGAAAAGGAATTTAATATTCCTTGAAAGATGAGAGTGGAATTAAAAATTTCTCAAAGGACTTTGGGAAAACAAAAGGACTTAAAAATTCCTTGGGGGATAGGAAGAGTTGACTAAAGGGGGTGATTAGACAAGTTGATGAGGGGTTAGAGGAAGGTTAGGTGGTTAAGAGAGATTAGAGGCCAACTTGCAAAAATTGGAGGATGTGACACATCCTAATCAAGGATTAGGCATGTGCACACCTTAATTATGAGATTAGAAGATGAATTAGGATAAGATAAAAATGATGGAGGATGTGACATGAAAAGAATTAAATAAATGGAATATTTATTTAATTCAATTGATGGAAGGAGGATTAAAGAGATAAGGTATTATTGATTAAATACCTTAGGGATTTGGCAGAATTAAAGTTATTAATTAAATAATAGTAGTATTACTTAATTAACGAAAAATAAGACTAAAGGGATGAATTTGGATAAATTAAGTGTCCAAATTTAGATGTCTAGCATTTTTCCCCTCTTGAGATGGTGTTACTAAGTAGCATCATTTCAAAGAATATTAAAACATAGAACCTAGAAGAAGATGGTTAGATTGAAAAGATGCCCCAGTCATTCAAAGAAGTGACTAGGAAGGAAGATTATGGGGGTAAAGATGAAAGGGATGAAGGATGCCCCCTCGAGAGGACATGCGGGTTCAAGAGAACACGGGTGGGCTCTCGAAATGGATGAGATGATGCAAGGGGAGTTGAAGAAGATGATGCAATGTGAGGGAAGATTGGGAGGGGGGTGTGATGAAGGATGAATGGATGGGGGGGATTTTGATAGACAAGAGGATGACGAGGAAATGAAATCCAAATGCAATTTTCCATTGTTGGAGCACTAATTTTTTCTATAGCATAAGACACAAAACGCCAAGGTATGAAGAACCAAGGCGGATTAGTGTCTAATGCATAAAACAAACATAACAAACAAGAAGGCTATCCCCACACCCCAAAGTCATGGTGACCTTTGTCGGGCCAGGTATTGGGATAACCACAAGCACACAAGGATGCCCCAACGTAACACAAGACCTCAGGGATCTTGGTGGGTACTACGTGGGACAACCGAGAAGACAGAAAAGATCAAGATACACCCCTATGTTGACTAGTCAAATCACACCATGATATGATGGATCAAGGCGACCATGACAAGTGATGATAGGGAGCTCAAATGATAAACAAAAGCCAAAAGCATCAAAAGATCACAATTAATTTCAAATGTCCTTTGCCATAGGATCAATCAAGGGGATGGATGTGATTGATGAGGTCTGTTAGGAAGGATGCATCCTGTTGAGACCGATGATGGATACTAAATTAAAAGATTGATATGACGTGTGATATTCAGAACTGATTGGATTTGATGATACAAGTGAATCTCATTTGTTAAGATCCAGCTAGATAAGGGCATAGCTTGATGACGCGACACGAGATACATGACACAAGATAGGAGACCTCGATGGATGATAAAGACGGGACAGACAAATAGTAACAAGATAAGAAGATTGATGACAGATGATAAAGGATAAGATGGACAAAGTAGAAAGATTGATGATAGGCGATAAAGGGACAAAGTGGACAATGAAGATCGATGATGGAACCCCGGGGGCAGATCAAATGATCTACATTTCCTACGTGAAAGGACAGGGGCAATGTAGTTCGACGAAAGGTCAAAGACAAGTGATGGATAAAAGATGATGAGATAACCCTAGATAAGGGGATAAAATGATTGGACTGACACGATGGGACAAGATAGACCTGTGGGATTGGATTGGAGGATAGTGACTATACAAAGCTCAGGGATGGGATAGTTATTCAAATCATCAAAAGATGAATTGGGAGGATGAGATGACGAATAAATGAATGATGAGAAAGGATAGGAGATTGAAAAGATGTGTAAAAGAAGCAGAAGTGATGATGATGAGGTAGATGGAATTGGGTTGCATGTGGAGTAGCCTATAGCTAGATACCAATGACAAGGGTTTAGGAGATGGGATGAGGATAAGGAGACTAGGATTGGGAGATGAAAAGGATTGGTTGGATTGATGGATAGGAAGATAAGGATGGGAAGGTGAAAATGATTGGTTGGATTGATGGATAGGAAGATAAGGATATGAAGGTGAAAATGATTGGTTGGATTGATGGATAGGAAGATAAGGATTTGGAGGAGGAAAAGGGATGCTATGATGGAAGGATAGAAAGATAAGGATGGGGAGATAGATATAACGATAAGGAGATGAGGAGAGGGAAATGGGAGGGATTGTTCTGATGGAATGAATGATGTCTCCAAGGACTGTATCACAAAGGAAGATAGATGCCCCCACTCTAGATATGTCATGTGTGAGGAGGCATGAGGGATGCAATAGGCAAATAAAGGAGCTAGATGGATGAAGATAGGATGCATGGATAAGGAAGGGAGATTGAAGGTAGTATGACGAGTGGATAAGGAAGGTAGATGAGTGTGAATGTATACTAATAGGATTAGGATAGTGTGTGGATGAGGGGAATGTATGCTAAGAGGTGTCCAAAGTATGCTTATATGTTTGCCCCATTGTTATCAAGATCATAAGGAGGATGGAAGGATTGGGATAAGTGAGATATTCCAATCAGGATGCATAAGATAGGCAGGATGGAGGGGATGAATGAAGGTGATGTATAGCAAGAAGACGGGTGTATAGCTAGAAGTATAGCAGGAAGCACAGCGGATGGAGGGAATGCATATCAAGAAATTGCCCCCAAATGTAGATGGGGATTTACGTATGATGCCTATTTGCCAGATTTTCATCATGGTACTTATCCAAGGCGCTTGTTTGCCAAGTTTTCACTATTGGATGGATTATTTCTCTTTACTATTTTATTTTTTGATTTGATTTTATTTTGATTTTTTTGATTTTTTTTTTACTCTTTTGGATTTTGAATTTTTTTTGGATTTTGAACTTTTTGCAGAGCATGCAGAAGGAGATGGATAAGGATAGGGAGGCGAATAAGTGGATTTAGAAGACATGCGGTAAGGATATGGATGAAGGACTCAAGCATCAAGTTCTATACGAGGTATTAAGAGCTCAAGTTCAAATTGACTGTTGGATGTTGGTACAACCTTATTAGGAGAAATGGATTATGCAAAAGGATGAATTAGAGGGATTTGATGGGGGAGATATGTGGGGTAATGGATGGGATGTTGGAAAGGGTATGGATAGAATGATGGGGTGGATGTGTGATGGGGTGGTGAGTTCAGGACCAACATTGGCACATGTGGTGATGGATGTGAAAAGATAAGAGGACTAATGGATGGAGAATGTGGGGATAATGAAGGAGATGGAATAGTGAATTTCGGGACATAGGGACCCAAAACAGACTTAGGAGATGAAAGGGGGGTATGATTAGCTTTTGGATTAGCAACTTTGGATGTTCTTACAGATTTTTTATTTGATGGCATTGCATCTTTTTTCTTTGGGATCCACATGCTTTTTATCTTTTCTTTGGTGGCTCTTTGTGAGCTATAGATTTGATTTTGATTTTGGATTTTGTTTTTATTTTCTTTACCATGTCTTTTAGAGGGGACATGGGAAGCTTTAGATTCATGTGGGTGTTTAGATTGATGCATTTTTCCTCTGGCATCCAAAGTGCTTGTACTAGCAATGGGATGGGTGTGAGAAGATGGATGATGTGGAGCAATGGAGGTAGGAGTATGGGGATTACATGTAGATGGAGGATATTTAGGTATGTGCCTTTGTTGATCCTGATTATGATGTTTATGGTGGATGACATGGATAGACGTTGGATGGATAAAAGGATGAGATGGAGGAGGGGATTTTGGGATATACGGACCCAAAGTAAATGGAGTGGGTGGAGGAACATAAGAACCTAAGATGGATGGAGTAGATGAAGGATGGGATATGGTGGATGGAGGGATGTAAGGACCCAAGATGGATGGAGCAGATGAAGGAGGAATATGGACGGTTGTTTTGAGGTAATACGATAGAGGAGGAGGGATTGTAGCATATGATTTGGTGGAGCGATGGGAAGAGCCGACATTTCTTTTGGAAAAGGCTCGTTGAGGACGTCTAGAGGTTGTAACAACGTGTTTAGATTGTGAGTCTTGGGGAATAGATCCAAGACCTTGCATGCAGATTTGTTCTTTGACTTGGATGGGCTCTAAAATACCTTGCTCGTGAAGGCCTAGACCTTTTCCTTGATAGTTCATGTTCTTGAGCATTACGATCCATGATAAGTTTTTTATTTTGAAAACATGATGCGAGTCCATTATTAGGTGGGGGATGATGGGTGGTATATACACTTTGTTTTTCTTCTGCAAGGAGGCCACCATGGAAGAATGTGAGAGTACCAAGGGGATATGCAAGCGGTGTGGGGATAGCATTTTTAGGCGATGATGGGGGATCCTGAGAAGGAGATGATGGGATAGCAGCATTTGGATGGGTGGTATCTGGAGAGGGAGTAGGGGATATGATAGGATCTGATTTTGTGGTAGTAGGCTCATGCAATGGAGACGGAGATGGAGCGGTAGAATCTTGAATGTCAAGAGGATCATGGGATGGAATGGATGGGGGACTGTGATCTTGCGGTAGACTAGATGGGATGGTAGGATCTTGATCTGGAGGAGGGGATATGTTGGCATGCTTTGGATCAGGCTCTTGGCATGAAATGGAGTCATGGGGGGACTCTTCAAGTGGGGAAGATGGAAGGATGGAGGATTCAAAATATTACTGGGAATGGATACTAGGAGTGGAAGAAGTGGATTGGATTTGGGTGTCGTCGATAGGTTCAACGGCTCTCGGAGTAGGGGGTGGGTGTTCAATGGATTTGGTAGATGTGATGGTAGGAGATGGGGACTCGGTGGATTCAGAGGATGTGATGGTAGGAGATGGGGACTAAGTGGACTCAGAGGATGTGATGGTAGGAAATGGGGACTCAGTGGATTCAGAGGATGTGATGGTATCGTCAATGATAGGTGTTGGATGGAGAAGGGTCTCGTCACTAACAACCATGGATGATGGGTTGGGATGGCATGGTTCCACGATTGTGATGTGTGGAGTGGGGGATGTTTCCTTTGTTATAAGTCCCTGGAGAAACTTGAATATCCTAGGCTGAGATGGTGAGGTGGGAGGGGATGAAGGTTTATGGATTAGTGGACTAGGATTAGATGGAAGATTAAGACTGGATGGAGGATTAAGGTAAGGATATGGGCATGGGGAATTAGGATAGGATGACATGGATGGTGGATCGTTGGTAGAAGATATGGGTGGCGTGTTGTAATAAAGGTATTGGGATGGTGGGTTAGGATGGGAAGATGTAGGTGTTGGATTAATATAGGGAGATGCGGATGTTGGATTAGGGTAAGTTGATGGGTGTGTTTGACTAGGATAGGAAGGTGTGAATGTAGGATTAGGCTGAGTGGATTGGTATGGAAGATTAGGGTAGTGGGTACATGTGGATGAAGGATTGAGATAAGAGGATGTGGATGGGGGATCAAGATAGGGGTATTGTGATGGCAAACTAGGATAAGGGGATGATGTAGGATGAAGGATATGATGGATATGATGGACATCCCTTGTCAAAGGTAGCATAAGGAGTGTGATTAGGAATAGATGAAGACATGATGGGATAACTCGATGGGGTGATTGGATTTTGGAATGTGGGTGGAGAAAGCTTACTAGCAATGATAGTGTCAAGGGGATCTATGTCACATTCTTCTTGATCAACAAGACTTTCGTTATTGTCGTTGACGTAATTAGGGTTTCCCTTGACTACTATTGATGGAGAATAAGGATTCATAATGATGAAAGGGATGGAGGATGGTTTTCGATGGGAACAGACTAAAGGTCAAGCTGAAATTTTAGGTTAAGCTCAAATCAGGATTGAATTAAAGCTCAGATTAGGATGATCAGATGATGCGATGGGATTGATTTTGATGATTGGATTTGATTACTAAAGGATGACCTCGACACCGAATCTGCTCCGAGATGGAAGTAGATTGATTTGGGTCAAAGGTGATTGGATAGGGATGTGATTGGACGCGATTGGATTGGATTGATTGATGATTGATAAGATCGACTGATGAATCAGATAGGATGACGAAAGGGACTTTAAACGCCGTTCAGAGATTACCCTAGGTGACTTAGGATGTTGATTGATCGGATTAAATGATAAAGAGATGATTGCGGCACCGAATCCACCTTGAGATTGGAAATGGATTGATTGGGCCGACGATGATGATTAACTTAGGATGGATGACAATCCTAAGAGGATGTTGATGATGACGATCAGATCAGACAATTTGGTTAATTTGGATAATAACCCGAGATGAAGTTCAGGGGATTTGGATGATTTGATTGGAGGAACGAACGATAAAAATGGATGAATGAATACTCAAAACGAGTAAATGATTGACTAGAACGAATGAATGACTACTCGGAACGAGTAAACAGATGATCAGAATGATAGGACGAGAGTTTGGAATGATGAAAGGATGTGTTAAATGGATGAACGTTTACTCGAAACGAGTAAACAGATGATCGAAATGATAGAACAAGAGTTCAGAATGATGAAAGGATGTGTTGAATGGATGAGAGTTGACTCAGAACAAGTAAACGGATGATCAAAATGATAGAAGGAGAATTCAAAATGATGAAAGGATGTGTTAAATGGATGAGAGTTTACTCGGAACGAGTAAACGGATGATCAGAACGATAGAACGAGAGTTCAGAACGATGAAAGGATGTGTTAAATGGATGAACGTTTACTCGGAACGAGTAAACGGTTGATCGGAATGATAGAACGAGAGTTCAGAATGATGAAAGGATGTGTTGAATGGATGAACATTTACTCAGAACGAGTAAACGGTTGATCGGAATGATAGAACGAGAGTTCGAAATGATGAAAGGATGTGTTGAATGGATGAACGTTTACTCGGAACAAGTAAACGGATGATCGGAATGATAGAACGAGAGTTGAATGATGAAAGGATGTGTTGAATGGATGAGCGTTTTCGGAATGAATGCGCCGGATGTCGGAATGATAGAGCGAGAGTCCAGGAATGATGAAAAGTTATGTTAAATGGATGAGCGTTTTCGGAATGAGTAAAAGCGGATAGTCGGAGATGATAGAGCGAGAGTTTGGAATGATGAAAGAAAGGATATGTTGAATGGATGAGCGTTTATTTGCGACGAGTAGCGGATGTCGGAATGATAGAGCGAGAGTTGAATGATGAAAAGGATAATGTTGAATGGATGAAGCGTTTACGAGATGAATAAGCGGATGATCGAATGATAGAGCGAGAGTTCAGAATGATGAAAGGATGTGTTAAATGGATGAGAGTTTACTCGGAATGAGTAAACGGATGATCGGAAGGTTAGAAGGAGAATTCAGAATGATGAAAGGATATGTTGAATGAATGAACATTTACTCAGAATGAGTAAACAGAGGATTGGAATGATAGAACAAGAGTTCAAAATGATGAAAGGATGTGTTGAATGGATGAACATTTACCCGGAATGAGTAAACGGATGATCGAAATGATAGAACAAGAGTTCGGAATGATGAAAGGATGTGTTAAATGGATGAGAGTTTACTCGGAATGAGTAAATGGATGATCGAAAGGATAGAAGGAGAATTTAGAATGATGAAAGGATATGTTGAATGAATGAACGTTTACTCGGAACGCGTAAACAGAGGATCGGAATGATAGAACAAGAGTTTGTAATGATGAAAGGATGTGTGAAATGGATGAATCTTTACTCGGAACGAGTAAATGAAGAGAATGGTAGGGTATGCCCCCCTCGAGGGAAATGGGGAAAAGAAAAAGGTGCCTAGCAAACTACTCCAAAAGTAGAAATTGGTATATATCGCCGGAAGAGCACAAAATTTGAGGAAGAATTGTCCTTGAGCGAATTGGTCGGATAACCCGGTGTGGAAATAAAGCGTGAGGAAAGAAAGAAGTAGAAGGTCGGAGTCCGCCCGCGGCATGTGAGTCCAAGTCCGCCACAACATAAGGTCAGTGCGCCACGGAGAGTCGAGGTCCACCACGAGGAAGGTCGGGTGTTGCCGCAGGAGGGCCAGTGCTGCCACGGTGGTCGCCACGGAGGCTATCAAATGCCCGCAGGAAGGTCAGAAGTCGCCACAGTCCCGAGGTCCTCCACCGGAAGGTCAAGTCCGCCACCGGAGGGTCAAGTCCGCCACCAGAAGGTCAGGTCTGCCACCGGAAGGTCAAGTCTGCCACCGAAGAGGTCAGGTCCACCACCGAGAGGTCATGTCCGCCACCGGAAAAAAAAGTTGCTCAAAAGTATGAAGTGTTATATGTCGTTGGAAAGAGCACGAAAAAAATGAGAAGAATTGTTTTTGAACGGAGTCAATCGAATAAACAATGTGGAAATGGCGGGGCATATACAGTTTCCTGTCAGGGCAAATCCGCCACAGCATGAGGTCAGGTCCGCCACAGCATGTGGTCAGGTCCACCACTAGAGAAAAAGTTGCTCAAAAGTATGAAGTGTTATATGTCGTTGGAAAGAGCACGGAAAATCAAGAAGATTGGTGCTTGAACGGAGGAAAACAGGTTTACAGTGTGCAAATGGCGGGGCATACTCTGATTATGCGGTAGGGAAAAATCTGCCCGCGGCCGCGAGGCCAGTCTGCCGCGGCATGAGTAGTCCCGCCCTAACTTATGAGGTTAGGTCTGCCAAAGGATGGGGTCAGGTCCGCCAAAGGATAAGTTTAAGCTTGATTTTTTGATGGATGAGTAAGGCAAAAGACCCAAGATATAGCAAACACTGATAAAAAGATTTGGCTAAACTGAAAATGACTGGTTTTGCACGAGAAAGACAATTCAGATACCACAACCCTAAGATTAGTAGAAACGGGTATGGTCAACAAAGTCTTCTACTCTAGGATGCACATGGTTGCTAAGGAGTCCTCGATATACACCCGGTACGTGAGGCCCAAACCGTGAACACCAACCTGTTACAAGCGTGAGTCGGGAACCTTAGCGAGATACTAAAGGCTCTGACCAACTCTTCACGTCATCCTAATGCTTCGCCAATTACAACGTGGTTGGATTGAGGTACAGCTTTCACTCTCCCCCCTTTATATACCCCGCTGGTACGCGTGGTTGGAATTGTCCCTTGGGGTGATGAAATCCCCAAGCAGGTCCCACTAAGAAAATGAAAAATGGGGTGACTCAAAGGACTTGGAAAGCTATGATTTCTCGTCACCCAAGATCGCCAAATGGCGCAAGGGGATTGGATATGTCAAATAGCCTTCCACAAGCACACCAAACAAAGTTTATTGACCCTTCTAATTAAACTATGTGCCTAATTTACCAAAAGAAAATTGGTAAAAACTTGCAATTTCACCTTTGGGAGGTCAGGTAAGCCACAACAGGTCAGGTCCACCACCGCAGGGGTCAGGTCTGCCACCGCAGGGGTCAGGTCCACCACCGGAAGGTCAGATCCGCCACCGGAAGGTCAGGTCCGCCACTCTGTAACCTGAACCTGCAAAAATGCAAAAAACAACAAACGTGAAAGAAAAAGAATCGTTTGTGGGTCCCACCAGGCGTGCCAAAAATGTGATAAGTCAAATATATGTGTTAGAAAACAAGTAGCAAACTAAAGAGTACAAATAAACACCAAAACAACCTACACCTCAAGATTAGCCTAAGTTGGAATCAACACAAGATAAAAATAATAAATAGAACTTTATACCTTGTGTCGAATCGATCCTTTGGTTGGCCCTTTGATCTTTGATGTGTATGCTCCTTGGATGGCAAGATATGCAAACTAGATGATGATTTGAGGATGGATGGAAATGGATGAAAGCATGAAAATGGCTAAGTGTAGATTGAGAAATAAAATTGCAAGAGTTTGGCTAGCAAAATGATCTCCCCTAGAATGAGAGAAAAGATGGAGTATTTATAGGAATTTTGAGAATTCCTAGAAGAAATGGATGGTCAAGATTGAGCCACCAATGATCAAGATGTAGGGCTAAGGTGAGTTGAGAACTCACAAGCCCTCACATCTTGACATGTGGCATGTGATATAGCCCTAAAAGGTGAAGTGGACATGAGGTGGAAGGATGGACATGACATGGAGGGGGGTACAAAGTACCTTGGGATTGGACAAGATCTCCTCATAAAGGAGGTCCTTGTCCCCATGTGGGTGAGAGGACATGTGAGGAATTAAAAATTCCTCAAATATCCTCATGGGGAGATGGGAAAGAATAAAGAATTCATTTGAGTGCATTGTGGAATTAAAAGTGAATTAAAAATTCACATGGGGAAGTGGAGTGCCTTGTCCAAAAGGGGAAGGCCTTTAATAAGGTTGACCAAGGACATGGGGAAGAGAAAAGGAATTTAATATTCCTTGAAAGATGAGAGTGGAATTAAAAATTTCTCAAAGGACTTTGGGAAGACAAAAGGACTTAAAAATTCCTTGGGGGATGGGAAGAGTTGACTAAAGGGGGTGATTAGACAAGTTGATGAGGGGTTAGAGGAAGGTTAGGTGGTTAAGAGAGATTAGAGGCCAACTTGCAAAAATGGAGGATGTGACACATCCTAATCAAGGATTAGGCATGTGCACACCTTAATTATGAAATTAGAAGATGGATTAGGATAAGATAAAAATGATGGAGGATGTGACATGAAGAGAATTAAATAAATGGAATATTTATTTAATTCAATTGATGGAAGGATGATTAAAGAGATAAGGTATTATTGATTAAATACCTTAGGGATTTGGTAGAATTAAAGTTATTAATTAAATAATAGTAGTATTACTTAATTAACGAAAATAAGATGAAAGGGGATGAATTTGGACAAATTAAGTGTCCAAATTTAGATGTCTATAGCAATGTTTTTAAGAGATCTTGGAAATATCATCATTTCCCAAATACACATAGAACTGGAAGAATGTTACAAAGAGAGTGAAAACAAAGAAAAACCTTTTGGGTCAACATGGAAGAGACATAGGGTGTCTTGATGCCTTGCGTCATCCCCAAAAGGAAAACACAAGAAAAATGAAAAGAGTAAAAGAAAAGAAAGGCTTTTGGGTCAACATGGAAGAGACACAAATTTCTCAACGCCTTGTGTCATACCCAAAAGGAAAACACAAGACAAATAAAAAAAAGATAAACAGCGAAAAGTAAAAGATTGACGACATAAAGAAGAATGAAGATATTGTAATATAGGGGGATTCACTACTCACGAGTTCTCTTCACTCAGAGAGCCTCATGGGGAAAACTGCCCTATACTACCTCAATGGAACAATGGTGAGAGTTTTAGAATCCGAAAGAGCGGGTCACAGAGATTTTCAAGACAAACTGACAAGCTCTCAGCCAAAGAACATCAGCGCAAAAAATGGACGACAACATGACGCATTGGCATCTCAGAGGCATGTTGGCATCTCGTACGGACCAGAGAACGAGAATGTCTTAGAAAATTCCTAAGCAACAACTAGCAATCTGATTACTGAGAATTGGCAAAATGTAGGAAAACAACAGAAAACAATGAAGTATCAGAATTGAAGTAAAGTAAAGAATAAATGATGAGGATAATGAGAAGAAAGGAAGTACTTACAACTGTGTGAGTGATGAAGCTTCCAGCGCATGGGTGTCTTCAAAACCTGCACACAAGAGGAAGAGAGAAATTGTTGGGTGGTTGTATAGGGGCCTGCCTCAGTTAGATCTCGTTTTGGTGTTCCCACCTCCACGGACAGCTAGATGGATGGAGAGAAAAGTAGAAATGAAGTAAAGAGCACTTAAAGCACTACAAAATAGTGTTATGCTACTCAACCAAGTAATAGAGTAGAGGAGTGAAAGCTTACCACCTCCACAAGGAGCACTCAAGGCTGCTTGGGGGAGAAAATGAGAGGAACTCAAGCCTCTACTACAATGGTGTTTTGTTCCACACTTGCTCTACTGAAGTGGTGGAGTGTTGATGTTGTTGTTGTGAAGTGTAAAGTGTTTGGAGAGCTAAGAGAGGGCTCAAAGAGAGCTAGAGAGTTAGAGAGTGAACTCAAAGGCTTGGGGAGAGGATCAAATGCTTATTCAAGGGATGAATATGAAGAAGAGATGGAGATAAATGGCCATATTTGAGTCAATCGGTCAAGGAGGGCATTACAAATTGACCCCCAATGGGAAGTGTAATGCCTTTGTAGGCTCCAGACGCAGGAATCTTTCAAGGACGTAAGTGCGTCATGCGGACGTCTGCGCATTGCGCAGGCATCCTCAACAAAAATTCCTCCATCAACGCTCAAAATAGGTGCCAAGTGTGATGCAAGAAACGGGCTAATTAATCCTATGAACTTGGTTTTCTAAGGTGGATCAAGGAAAAAAGGGGATTTGCACATGGGGTGCAAATTCACTCTTATACATTTTTCTCCCACTTTAGCGAGCACAAACACTGATGAGTGCTCGATAAAGTAGATCAAAAAAGAATAGGATTAGAAACTCATACCTGAACCATCGAGGAAGCAGATTATGATCTGGAAAACCCGAGAGTCCAGGTTCAAAAGAGGACTTCATAGTTCCATAGAACTATGAAGCTGAAGAAGGAGCATACACTCAAGGTGAAGAAGATGCAAATCTTCAATCCGGTATATACAAGAGATAAAAGAAAGATAGAAATGAACAAAGCGCATGGTGAGAGAAAAACCCGCTCAGGAGTAGAACCCACACCACAAAGTAAGCGTGTGATAAAAGCAAACCCCGCTCGAGGAGGAGAACCCATATCACCAAAAAGTGCATGGTGAAAGGAAAACCCGCTCAAGAGTAGAACCCGCACCACAAAAGAAGGGATAAAATAAAACCCCACTCGAGGAGGAGGAGAACACGTATCACCAAAAATGAGCTCTATAGGTTCTCGGTCATGCAGAGCAAGTAAGTAGATAGTCACGTAGACCATCGTCAAGTTGGGAGACTTTCAAAGGGGCCCCTTAGGAACCCTTCAAAAGGAAGAGGGGTCCACTCAAGGGACACATTGTTTAAAAGGCGAGGACTAATTAGGTTGCACCCAAGCTAGATGCAAAGACATGAAATAGGTCTAGTCGGGCTACCCCCAAGCTGGACACCAAGTTGTGAAGTAGGTCTAGTCGGGTTGCCCCCAAGCTAGATGTCGATGAATTCATCCGAGAGGAAAAGCTTTCAAAGAGGTCCCTTGGGAACCCTTCAAAAGAGAAAAGGGATCCACTCAAGGGACGCTTTGATTGAAAGGGAAAGCAAAGAGAGGGTCCCTTAACAAGGACACACATCTCCAAAATGAGTTATCACTGCCCCCAACGTATAGGGGAGGAGAACCATGCAAAATACTTAGAACAGGATAGAGGTAAACCTCAATATCACTTGTCATGCGAAGTAAAGGCAGGTGCGTCAATCAAATGGGAGTTTGATGGCACCTGAATCACAAAGATGTTGTATTTTATCTTTCAAGGCCTTACATTCACTAGTGGAATGACCAAGCACGCGATGGTATGCACAGAAAGAATGTTTGTGCTTACGAAATTTCTTGCCTGTAGGAGAAGGAAGAGTGATTAAGCAAGCTTTTAGAAGTCGCAATAAAATACACTCTTACTTAGATAAAGAATGAGGAGCAGGAAGCAACCCTTGCTCTTGTGGAGAAATTTTTGACTGCTCATAAGAAGAAGATATGAGAGTATCAGACAATGGAGGATCTACATGGAGGGTATTATTCCGGCAAAGGGGATCATACTCTACGAGATCGCCATCATCTTTCTTGACAGGATTACCAGCATTAACCTCTCTAGCAGAAGTGTGGTCATCTTCCTCAGAAGGAGGATCAACACCAAGAACATTACAATTTGTATTCACCTTACCCCACAATACAGAAGAGTAAGCATCTTTGATAGCGGGTGTTGATGATGTTATTGGAAGGTCTAAGTGGATCGAGTCGACTTTATATTCCTAAATAAAGGAATCTGTAAAGTCTAGAGAACCCCAATCATCACCGAGACATGCATTCCTTTGGGAAGAGGTAGGAGGAGAACACTTAGGACTCCTTGCTTCAAAAGGATCTTCTTCAGTGACATTTATCTTCGAAGTACTCTTTGTAGTAGATACTATTGGAGTAAACATCGACACACCAAAAGATACTAAAGGAATAAGAATAGGCACAACCGAAGCTTGACCAAGAGTTGCCACCTCACATAAGTGCATAGCATTAGGGTTAGCCTTGACTGTGACTACTTTATTGTTAGCAATGAACTTAATAGATTTGTGCAAGGTAGACGAGACTGCACCCATAGCATGAATCCACGATCTACCACGAAGAAGGTTATACGATAGCTTTTCTGATATAACATATACAAGGGTACGTATGGTAATGGGTTCAAGCTGTAAAGGTAATACTATTGTTCCTAGAGCTTGTTGCACAAACATTATCGAACCCACGAATAACAATAGAAGAAGTATTAATAGAAGATGATTCAATATTAATCTTAGGCAATAGATCAATACTACACACATTGAGCATCGAACTAGCGTCAACATGAGTATGTATAATACCAATTTTATTAATATTAACTACAATAATCAAAGGGTTTGCTTGCTTCTCTACTTCCAAAGGTGGGAGCTCTTGCAGATAGAACGTTATATTTGGTGAATCTACACGAATATACACAATCAATGCATTAGCATCCATCGGCCTAGCGGAAAAATGCAAGAGGATCTTTTGCAAGGCCTCTTGAAGCATACCTTGATAAACTGGAGCAGACTGAAGCAAGTCCCACAGTGAGATCTTATCCAGAGTAACCCGAGGTTGCTCAACAAGATGGAAATCACTAGGTACTTGAGGAATACTTGGTTGTTTATTCATACTACCTTCATAAGTATGGGCTACCTCTCTATAAGAAGGAGCCTTACAGATATCAGGAGATTCACTACCAAATGGAATACCATTGAGAGAAAAAATCCTTTTAGGAGAAGGGCTAGCTAGAGTTATGTAAATGATCGGTCTCTTAGGCCTTTGAGAGGAAGCAGAGACATAGACTGCATTTATAGAATCATCACAGCTGGTAGAACAATTATTTGAATACATATTCTCAGCATCGATCCAAACAGGATCAAATGTGGAATAATTATTTGAAGAAACATTCTCAACATCGATCCAAGGACAATCAGATGTCGAAGGAGGTTCATTGTTCACTAATGCATCATCTCTAGAAGAGATTCCATTAGAACAAAGATGAGATTTATCATTCATGAATGCATCATCTCTAGAAGAGACTGCATTGGGAGGTAGAGCAAAATTAAGAAAGGTATCAATGATTTGATCTTCTTGTGACAAAATATCCTTTGAAGTAAGAGGACTTTTGTGAGAAGGATCAAAGACCACAAGTGACATGGGTAAAGACAAGTCACCATCACATGCATGAAATGGAATATCATTAACATTTTGAAAAAAATTAGTTACAAAACTAATAAAGGAAGATATTAAATCCATTACAATTTTTTCGGTATTTTCTATGTCCTAGTAATTCGTGTTTTCAAAGGTCTACGAAGTAGAATTTGAGGTCAGAATCTGCATTGGTCCCTAAAATTCAACTACCAAAGACATTAGTATTTTAAGGACTAAACAATTTCTCTAGGAAACTTTTCCAACAGTGCAAACAGTTCTAAAATCTGAGCACCGAGTCAAAAGTTATGACCCCACCAAGTAGGGGTAAATAAATCCCTAGTTTTTTGAAGAACATTGTTCTTCACATTGGGTTCACCAAAATGTAATATAGGGGGATTCACTACTCATGAGTTCTCTTCACTTAGAGAGCTTCATAGAGCGGACTTCCCTATACTACCTCAATGGAACAGCAGCGAGAGTTTCAGAATCTGAAAGAGCATGTCATAGAGATTTTTTGGATAAACTGACAAGCTCTCGGCCAAAGGTCATTAGCACAGAAAATGGATGACAGTGCAGCGCGTTGGCATTTCGTACGGACTAGAGAATGAGAATGTCTCATAAAATTCCTAAACAACAACTAGCAATCGAATTACTAAGAATTGATAAGATGTAGGAAAACAACAGAATGCAATGAAGTAGCAGAACTAAAGTAAAGTAAAGAATAAATGATGAGGATAAGGAGAAGAAAGGAAGTAATTATGACCGCGCAAGTGATGAAGCTTCCAACTCATGGGTGTCTTCAATACCTACACACAAGAGGCAAAGAGAAATTGTTCGGTGGCTGTATAGGGGCCTGCCTCAGTCAGACCCCATTTTGGTGTTCCCACCTCCACGGACAGCCAAATGGATGGAGAGAAAAGTAGAAATGAAGTAAAGAGCACTTAAAGCACTACAAAATAGTGTTATGCTACTCAACCAAGTAATACAGGAGAGGAGTGAAAGTTTACCACCTCTACCACAAGTGCTCAAGGCTGCTTGGGGGAGAAAATGAGAGGAACTCAAGCCTTTGCTGCAATGGTTTTTTGTTCCACACTTGCTCTACTGAAGTGGTGGAGTGTCAATGTTGTTGCTATGAAGTGTAAAGTGTTTGGAGAGCTAAGAGAGGGCTCAGAGAGAGCTAGAGAGTTAGAGAGTGAACTCAATGCTTGGGGAGAGGATCAAATGCTTGTTCAAGGGATGAATATGAAGAAGAGATGGAGAGAAACAACCATATTCGGGTAGGTCATCCAAGGAGGGAATTACAAATTGACCCCCAATGGGAAGTGTAATGCCTCTACAGACTCCAGACGCGGGAATCTGTCTGGGACATAAGCACGCCGCGTGGATGTCTGCGTGTCGTGCGGGGGTCCTTGAAAAAAATGCCTCCACCGACACTCAAAAAAGGTGCCAAGTGTGATGCAAGCAACAGGATTAGGTGGAATTAAGCCTCTGAACTTGGTTTTCTAAGCTGGATAAAGGCAAAAAGGGGATTTGCACATGGGGTGAAAATTCGTTCTTATAGAGGTACAAATATAGGAATGTCACAAAGAGACAAAATATCAAATAGAACGTCACGAGGGATCACATTCGCACATGCAAGCACACAAAAGAAAATGAAAATGAAATAATTGAAAAGAATAGTAAGGCATATGTGAGTCAACCTATGAGCAGGTCATCTGCATCCCAATCATGTTGTATACCGAAGGCAAACAACTAGCCAAAGGGACAATAGCAAGTGTTGAACTAGGACCGGTACCAAGTTCAACACTCTTTGTAAGAGATTTTTCTTCTAAGCTCATGGAAGAGGAAAACAATGTATTCAATTCATTATGCACCTCTTCATCAATTTTAGCAACCTCGTTATTGTCATCCAAGTTAATCACAATAGGAAGTTGAATGGTAATGTCCATGGAAGAGTTTAACTCTCATTGTGTTTGTTGTATTGAATTGTTTTGTTGCGAATAATGGGGAGGGTGGTCATGAATTGCTTCGATCAAGTTTGGATTTTTATTTTCAAATGTTTAATTTTCATGTAACCTACGAGCAAGAGCACGACATCTACGCCCATGCTCTCTAGCACCTCTGTTTCTTTTAGTTTTGTTTTCAAGTTGCACTTGTGTAGGAGCGGGTTGATCAACCATAGGTTGCTTTTCTTCCCTAAGGGGAGGAATGAAAGGAACCATGGGAGGTTGTTCAACTAATTTCTCTTTGACTTTGTACACTTTTTTTATTCTAGGAGGTGTGATGAGGTTGTTTTCAATGTCTCTTGATCTTTTGTAGGAGGTGGGTGAAGGTTTTGTCTTAGGTTGGTCTTGGTTGTTTGAAATTTATTTAGGATCAAGCATGGTTTCACCTAGGATGGTGGGTTCGGTTGTGGGTGGGGACATGTTTTGGAGGGATAGTTCTACTATCTTCTTTTTCTTGAACTTTTGATAGGACAAGAAAAAGAAGTCTTCTCATGGTTTAATAGGTTGCATGGGCTCGGGCCAAAAGAAATCCAAGGAAAAGATACCTTTAGAGGACAATGGGTTAAGCCACTATGGTGGACAATGAATACTTCCTTGTCAAAGGGAAACTTTAAGCATTTATGCACAACCGAAGGGGAAACTTTCAAGGAGCGAAGCCATGGATAGCCTAGCTTCACACGAAATTGGTCCAACTACAGGATGATGGGGAATGAGGTATCTAATATTTTTGGTCCTATTTGTAAAGGAAGAGCGATCGATTCTATCGTAGGGAAAGCAAAACCATTGTGTGTCTTGATCCATGCTTTTGTTTTATCATATATATCTTGATAAAGCTCATGAAAAAGTAAGAATTCCTCAATGATCACATTTTGTCCATAGGCGGGATCTATTAGCATCCCATTAGTGGGCTTGTAATAGATACGACCAACTATGTAAAGAGGACCATCAGGTGCATGTTTAAGTATATCTTTAGAGGATATATCAATGTCAAGAGGGTTTTTAGTTCGTCCCTTACGAGGAATGGCATCTATCACTCCTACCATTTCATCGAGAGGATCATTATTTATAGAATCATGTTGAATACAATCATCATTATCATCATTTTTATCCACATTTGTTACATCATTCTTTGTAGTTTCATTGGCTTTGACAAATGAAATGTTGTGCTTTGGCATGGGGTTGGTAAATATTTGCAAGTTTTGGTTAGGAGGGGAAACAAACTTATTTCCTTGGTCACTAACACCTCCAATGGAAAGACGACTAGAACCAATGAGGTCTTGCACAAGATGCTTAAGACACTTGCAATGTTATGTGTCATGTCCATTTTGTTGGTGATAGTGGCAATAAACATTTGATCTAAATCTTGGGGGTAAAGGCTTATTACGGTCGGGTATTTTGACGGGAGGCAAGGTAATGATTTGGTGTTCTAAAAGTTGGTTCATTGTTTTATGAAGGGTACCAGGTAAGGGAGTGAATTGTCTTTGTGGGTCTCCATAGCTAAAGTGTATCATGGCTTTAATAACAACTACCTAGTTATTGGTATTTTGAGTTGTTTGTTGAGGGGGATTGTGTTAAAAGGCACAGGATAACTAAGAGGGGGGGTGAATCAATTGTCACAAAAATTAAAACTTAAATCTTCAACACTTATTAATTCCACAACCCCACAATTTTGTTATTAAGTATGAGCATGAAACATACATAACAAAAATTAAATCAACACAATAAACACCAGATTTTTACGTGGAAAACCCAATAAAGGAAAAACCACAGTGAGGATTAACTCACAATATAAAGAGATTATAAAACTAAATACAGAGGCTTACTGCCTAGAAGAGGACTCATTGTCCGAGTACAAAGGCTCACTGCCTACAAAAAGGACTCACTATCTAATAGGGAGGCTCACTGTCTACAAAAAAATTCACAAAAAAAAATTGGGCTTCACAGCCAGAATGAACTAAGAATAGTGCACCTAACCATTGTTGATATAGTTTTGATGATGCTCAATAGAAAAACTTGACACACTTAATCATTTTCACTCTTGTATACATTCGCATTCACTGCTGCTTAATTGATTACACACTCACTCGACGTTCTTTGCACCTTTCAAAAACTTGTTCAACATAGATATATACTCGATCTATTTGCAAGCATCAATTAGGTCAGCCTAATTAGATGCATCTCTTTTCTTCCAAAAGTATCAACCTGTCGACTTCAGGTATTCACTAAGTCTTCCCAAATGGCAATTCAATTGCATAATACGCTACAACATGTCGGCATATATCCGCATAACAAAATCAATTCACCATATTACCACTAATCCAAGAAGTCGGCTAGGAATAAACTTCATTGCAAAAATTAATCAACAAAATGATGCCAATACATTGTACGAGCATTAGAGGACATGGAATTCTGAACATACATGTCAACAACAACTATAAACAAGTTCCCAAAACCACAAGCATAAACTACCAACTATGGAGGAATGCAAACTCGAATACCGGTTAGTGCAGCTTGAATACCGATTTAGATATCGGACCAAGATACCGGATCAGGCACTAACTTAGACTTACATCCACAACATGGTGACATCAATGACAACACAAAACTATAGAGATAATCATTCTTCTTCATTCTTCCAACAATCTCCCCATTTGTCATTGATGGAAACAAGTGCCAAAATTTTCAAAAACTTTCCTCCAATCTTTCCCATCTTTCCAAATCTCTCCCAAAACTCTCCCCCTTTGACATCAATTGAAAAGGATGACCAAAAAGATGTAAATAAAGATTTAAATGTGGTGACATCAAAATTGCAAAAAATATTCCAAATTTTCAAAAAACTTCTGGCCATCCAAAAACTTCCAACCAATTCAACAACAATTCAATCTTATTCAGATTCCTTTTGAAATCTTTCTTTTCCTTCTTGCCAAAACAACCAAAACAACAAAATTTGAACATTCAGGATTCAGGTAAAAATGGCACTTTTCACCTCAAACACCTTCGTGTACCTTTCTTTGATAACTGGATGTAACTTCTTCTAGTTGAATGTAGTTGATTCCATTCTTGTGCAGATGCTTTCCAATAGGGCTAACATAGTAAAAGAAGATGAACAATATGTGTACTGTCTTTCACAGTCTTCTACATCATTAAGTATTCTGGAAAGATGGTCTAACAGGACCTCAGCCATCTCCTTAAGGAGCCAAAAATTCTTCACCACATCATCTCTTTGTCTTTATACAACAATCAATTCAACTTGCAATTCTCCAACTCTCATCCTTTGTTTGCCTTCTTTGTCTTCAAAGATATCAAAGTTCTTTCCAATGTTGTTCAATTCAAATTCAATTGCTTCAATCCTACTTCTAAAATTGTCTACCACAGTAGGCCACCAGAGACAATATTTGTAGATATCTGATATTTCTTTAATGCATTTCTTCATTTCCAAGATAAGTTCAACTAGTCTATGCTTCACTTTAGTACAACTCTTTTCAATCAAGGCTTCAAACTTGCATCCTTCCAGACCTTCAAGCAACATTCTTTCTTCAACAATTTCAACTAAATTCTCTGGTAAGGAGTTAGAAACAATTGATACATCAATACCTTTTCGAAGTAGATATTCTACCAGAGCATCATCAATTTTGAGTCTATCAACAAGAGAGGTTGCATTCCATAACTCACCAATCTTCCTCTTTTTTCCTTTAACCAACATTGACTGAATGTCATCTGGATCAAAAGATTCAGATCCAGGCAAAGATTATTTTTCCTTCTCAATGATGTTCTCAGTTTTAGTTTTGTTTTCTTCGATTTTGGAGGGGAATCACTAATGATTGCTTCTAATTCTCTTTTACCAGAGGATGAACCCACTTCAAACTAACTTGGTGCAGCCATACCGAAGCATAGATTTATTCTCAAGAAAGTGAAGTATGATTTGCACACACTTAATTTATCTGTCAACGATTCTAGGTATCTATAGACTTGTTTCCCAATAGGAATACCGGATTCCCACACAACAATTTCTTTTCCCAGTAGGGACCCCAAAAATTAAAAGACCAAGCACACAAGAAAAGATCCAAACCGAAAAGGATAACCCTCAATCACCAACATTCAGACATTTTCAGATAGATTTTCTAGTAAGCTACATGAATCAAACTGCCTGTTCTCCTTAACCATCATATGTGCAATGTAAACTACAATAGCTAATGTTGAGACTTCATGATTTCTAAAATATATTTTATAAGAAACACCATATGCAACATACCTTAGAGTCAAATCTACAAGACTTTTTATCAATAGAGCTCAAGGGTCTTCGTTAATGCCAGTGAGTTCCTCCAAATCCTCATATTTCACAGTTTTCTTTCCAGGAAGATCCCCAATACTGCAGAAGCTAGTAATCACTTTGATTGCTTCCTTCGTAATTAGGTAGGGTTTATCCAATATAATGTTGTTGTTCTTGAAATGATTCAACAAGAACAAGATAAAATATTTATCAACACAGCATGGATATTCTCCCCACAAATCCATACCTAGGGTTTTTATGCTCTGTAATTTGTTTACATTTAGTCCTAGTTCCATTTCTTTCATCTTTCTATGATCAAATTCTTCCAATTCAACTCCTTTTAGCTTCAGCGGAATGTCACCACTCGATCCTTTAACCATTTCCATGCTTAACTTCCTTAAATTCAATAAAGATTAATTGAAACTTCTTCATTTTTCCTTCTTCCCTTTTTCAAAACTAAGAAATGATTCTTGATTACCCGTGATAATATCTTCAAATTCCCTTCAGAATTGCTTCAATCTACTTCAAGATCGCTTCGAGATCACTCTAGGCTCTTCAAATGCTCAACTAATCAAAAAGACTTACAAATTCTAACTTATACACCATCGATTTGCCCTAGAATGCATTAAATGTGACAAATATCAAAAAGCTGCTAAAAACATCTTTCCCAACATAGAAAACTCTAATTCGGTCTGCAAATCTTCATGTCAGCATGTTTTCTTCTGGTTCCTTTTCCAAAACTTCTAATTCATTCTTCACATTCCATCCATGTGTCAGCCTCTGACATGCCAACTATCCAAGGGGTTTTTATAATTTTTTGATAATGCTCCCCCTAAGACCATGCTAGGTCCAATTTTTGAATAAGTCATATGTACCAAATGATGGAACAGACACATCAACAGTTTCATATTTTTCTTCTTCTTTCTTCTTCCATATCTTATTGATTTCTTGCTTCATCTCTTGCTTCATCTCTTCTTTGTCAATCTTCTTTATCGAATCATTCTCCTCTATCGAAGCAGATCACCTTCCCTTCTTACTTATGTAAACCTTTGAGATATGTCCTAGTTTATTGCAATTGTAGCAAACAACACTTCTCTGATTAGACTAACCTCCATTACTTCTCGATCTACATTGATTTTCTTTGTGTCCAAGTTTGTTACAGGTATAGCAGTGGCCATTAAAGAATTCATTCATTCTGCCTCCATTAAATCTATATATCATTACCCGACTGATCATTCTCACCTGAGATCTACATTCAACAACTTTGTGTTCAACCCTCTTACATCCAAAACATTGTCTGGTGAAGGGACCAGAAAACCGATTCTGCCTGTTCCTGCATTTTGTTGCCTTATGACCATATTTATTATAGGAAAAACAAATACCATTGAAAGAGGGATACCTTTGTGCATTAGGATGTCTCACAGTTTGTCTCCTTGCAAACTTTCTTTTCTTCCCTTTTTCCTAAGTCATTTGATTGTCCTTAGAACTTTTACCTACATCATTTCCCAAACCAGATTTGTCTTTACTTGGTTTTTGTCCAACAAGTAGTTCTCCAAGCTTATTGGAGTTGGATCTAAAATCATTCTCACAGAGTTTTTCTTTTTCCAATTCAACCCTTAGGTTTACTACCTCCTATTCCAGTTTAGAGCACTCATCAAACTTATTTTGTACCATTGTATTCAAAAATTCTTCAATCCTCTTCTTCTCTTCTATAGTCACTTTCAGTCCAATTATCTCTTGTTTCAACTTCTTAGATACTTATTTATGTCTTTCCTTGAATTTCTTCAATTGTTCTTTCAGTTTCTAGACACATTCATTTGCATCATCAAGATTCTCTTTCAAATCTTTGTTTTCTCTTTCCACTTTTTCAAGATCCTCAAGAGCAGTATGAAGCTCTCCTTTATCATCCATCTAATCAACCTTCAAGATCCTCCTCAAGCAGTTAAGCTCTACACCAAGGAACCAAAGCTCTAATACCAATTGTTAAAAGGTGCAAGACAACTAAGAGGGGGGGTGAATCAGTTGTCACAAATAACAGAAAGTAAATCAACATAATAAACACCAATTTTTTACGTGGAAAACCCAATAAGGGAAAAACCACAATGAGGATTAACTAACAATATAAAGAGATTATGAAACTGAATAAAGAGGCTCACTACCCAGAAGAGGACTTATTGTACAAGTAAAAAGGCTCACTACCTACAGAAAGGACTCATTGTTCAACAGGGAGGCTCACTTCCTACAAAAATATTCACAAAACAAAATTGGGCTTCACAGCCAAAATGAACTAAGAATAGTGCACCTAACCAGTGTCGATACAGTTCCAGTGATGCTCAATAGACAAACTTGACACACTTCATCATTTTCACTCTTATATACATTTGTGTCTACTACTGCTTCATTGATTACACACTCACTCGATGTTTTGTGCACCTTTCAAAAACTTGTTCAACACATATATATACTCGATCTATCTGCGAGCATCAATTAGGTCGTCTTAATTAGATTCATCTTTTTTCTTCCAAAAGTATCAACCTGTCGGCTTCAGGTATTCACCAAGTCTTCCCAAATGGAAATTCATTTACATAATACGCTACAACATGTCGACTTAGACCTAAGATAGGTCTCACATATATCCGCATAACGAAATTAATTCACCATATTACCACTAATCCAAGAAGTTGGCTAGGAATAGACTTCATTGCAAAAATTAATCAACAAAATGATGTCAATATGTCGTACAAGCACCAGAGGACATGGAATTCTAAACATACATGTCAACAACAACTATAAAAAAATTCCCAAAACCACAAGCATAAACTACCAACTACGGAGGAATGCAGACTTGAATACCAATTAGTGCAGCTTGAATACCAGTTCAGATACTGGATCAGGCGCTGAATTAGACTTACATCCACAACATGGTGACATCAATGACAACACAAAACTATAGAGATAATCATTCTTCTTCATTCTTCCAACAGATTGAATTGAGGAAACCCTTTATTCTATTTTCTAAAAGGTTGGGAATTGTTTTGGTGTGTGGGCTCAGATTTCTCAATTTTTCTAGAAGTGGACTTTGTATCTCGACTACTAACTGAATTTTGGTAATCACGAAGGGTAGTACACAAGTGCATAAAGGATGGGAATTTCATCATGGTGAGCTTGTCTTGAATCTTTGCAAATTTTCTATGAACATCTTTTGATGGTGAGGGTCAGGGACCTTGACATAGATTTGGGAATAAAGAAATTGATAGCATAAGATAAAGTCAGTTATCTTTTCTTCTTCTTTTTGCTTACATCTCATCAAATCGGCCAAGGTCATCTTAGGAGTCATAAGCACTTGGAATTGGTTTACAAATTCCTCAACAAGTTCATTGAATGAACAAATTAAGTTGTTTGGTAAAGAGGGGAACCATTCCAATGCAATATCTTTCAATGACCTAGGAAAAATCTTAGCCAAAAGTTTATCATCAAGGACAAAGTCACTAAATAAAGTAGTGTAGGCATTAACATGGTTAGAAGGATCTCCCTTTCCTTTGTATTTCTCAAATCTAGGCACCTCTACACCTTGTGGCATCGATGTTTGCAATATCTCCAAGGACAATGGACTACTTCTAACATAATATATAGGTCTAGACTATTTTGATTTTGGTTGATGGTGGAGATTTTTTTTTTGAAGGGATGAAACGGTTTTGAAGATTTGAGTTATGAGAGGGTCATTGCTTGTGTTATGAGATGGAAGTGACAAAGGTGAAGGTGTGTATGTGTTCATAGGACAAGTGAATGGAATGCTTATAGGTGGTAAGGTGGTAGGAGATATGATGTGTGATGCCATATAGGAATTAGGGATGTTGGTTGGAATACCCAAGGAAGGAATCACATTACTAACTTGTTGCATTGTTGTTGTGGCTTGAGGGTTGGTATAGGTAGGTATTGAGGCAATTGTTGTGGGAGGAGGAATTTGAGTTCCTCCTTGGCTTGTTACATTGTTTGTTGGTAAAGGGGAACTAGTGGTTGGGGTAAGGTATTTTCCAAGAATTTCAACTATGTTTTTCACAAGGTCAAGTACATCTTCACTTTCGAGCATGCGGTGAATGTTGTCTATAGTAGGAATTGCGGTAGTTGAAATGTTGTCATTTTGCACTTGATTTTGTAAGTTAGCTAGGTCCTCATGAATTTGAATTATGTTTTCCTCCAAGACACTATCATTCCTTGTTTCAACTTGCATACTACTTGAAGGCAAAGAGTTGCTAAGGGTGTTGTCCATACCTAGTGTACTAGTGTCAACACTAGGAGTGAAAGAGCTAGAAAACCAAAGATCCAAAACGATTGTGCTATCACGGGATGCCATAAGTCTCGAACTTTGTCTCACTATAGTGTTAGCAATAGGACACTAAATACTCATGCAAGGGTTATTAAATGCAAGGTGAATGCAAATGCAATATAAGCTAAGAACAATAAAATGCTTAAAACAAAAATTCTAGAAATTGAAACAAAAAAGCAATAACAACAAACAGAAACTCAGAAACTAAAGTTTGGACAACAAAAAATGCAATGTAGAATATGCAGAGGGACTAATTCGCCCAAGGTGGTGATAAGTCCCACTGATGATTTTCTTCAAAATTTTCAAAAACTTTTGATTAAATTTTATGCTTTTTATATTTTCTAATGTTTATGTGAAATGCAAATGCAGATTTTAAATGACTTTCAGTAAAATGAGATGCAAAAATGCAAGCTAAATGAGCTTTCACTAATGCAAAATTTGAAACCCTAGAATGCAAGTTAACCAATGCAAGTACTAATGCAATGTTAATGCAAGCTAAATCTAGGATGACGATGCACTCTAAATCAAAAAATGAAATGTTCTAAATGCAAGTTCACCAAAATGAAAGGTGGAAAATTGTTTGCTTCCCTTCTAGGGTTTAGGACCTAAAAGGGCAGTTTTTACTTTCACTCAAGAACAAACCCTTGAGATTTCAATGCAAAAGAGAAAGAAATCTTGCAAGAGGGTTGTTTTAGGGGTTGAATACGATCTAATGAGGGGTTCACCACCAAGTTTAAACTTGGAAAAGATAATGAAATATAAGATGAAACACATACCCTAATTGAATGCAGACTAACACTAAATGACCTAGCAAAGTAAATGAAATGAAATGGAAAACCGAAGATAGGAAGGTGTGCACCTAGGAAATTGGAGATAGTTGAATGGAGGTCTAAATCACTGGAAATTTTGCTTCTATTGTTGACTAGGACTTATTTTACAAGCTGGGTGAATTAGTCATGTTTCTGGAAAACTATACAAGAACAAAAATCTAGCAAAAGGGTATCCAAATTTGTAAAGTCCTGAAATTTGACTGGAACTGGGACTCATTCGCTAGAATTGGTGAATCAATCTAGTTGGGCTTTTCTACAACTTCAAAAGCTGATCTTGCTCTTCTCTATCTGTTTTGTCCTTCTCGAGTGATTTCTGAATTTGAATCTATGAATTACAACCTGTAGGTCTTCTCCAAAATTCTCCAAGGCTTGATGACAACTTTGACTAATTTGCAACTTTTCTCCAATCTTGCTCCTTAGGAAATCTGCAACCTAGATGTGTAAATCACACACAAAGGAGAGGGGAAAATATTGTGGGGTTAGTGGATAGGGGTTTACCTTGGTCAAACCACATTTTGCAAATCAATCCTTGAAATGAAATCAAATAAGAATGGAGGATGATGAATGAACAAATAACAATGTTGCAACTCACCAAACCCTAGCAATAAGGTGTTGCAAATATCCTTGTAATGGCTCCAATGGATGTAGACTTTGGCTCTTGCTTGAATGATGTTGATCTTGAATGTAATGCTTTCTTGAGTCACATAATCCTACACCACAATTGTTATCCCTAAAACAACATGATGCATGAAATCCTTGACATGATGATTGATACTTGAATACTTCTCTAGAATGCTTGAAAATATGATCTTGAAGACACTTGAATGCTCTTGAATACTCTTGTGAACACTTGATTTCTTATTAGATTTCTAGGTGAAAATATGAGTGAAAGAACCTTGTATTTATACTCAATTATGCAAGAATTCCCGAAATTACAACACAACAAGCCGACATTAGATCTAGGAGAATAAAATCCTGCCAAAATTTTGAATTAATTTTAATTTTGGGCCACATGGGACTCATTTGCCTAAGATGGTGAATGAGTCCCATCTGACATAATGTATGGGACCAAAAATCAAAAGTGCTTAGAAAGGTGTGAAATCTAGTTCAGGACCAAAAGACCTAGATGGGACCCATTCGCCCAAGGTGGCGAATGATTCCCAAATCACTAAATATGGGCCACACAAGCCAGAAACACCTAAATTATGATTGGGTACTGATTGGTGTTGGGATTATCCTTGAAAAGATGCAATAAATGAGGCTTGTGGATGCAAAATAGGGACAATTAAAGCGTAAGAGGACCCAATTATTAATGACAAGCCTAGAGGAGTGTGAAAATGTGTTACAACACTTCAAACAAGGAAAGATTAATGCTTATTTTAATTAAAAAGGGGTTTATTAACTGATAAAACCTTAGAAAAGTGTGAAAGTGTGTTACAACACTTCACAACACTTTAGCAAGGTACAATTTAAATCCATTAGTTCACAAGGGCCCAAGACCTAATTTTGATGTGTCAACCACATTACAATACTAAATCAAGGCAGCATTAGGCTCAATTTCATAAGGAGGGCCCAAAAAGGTGTGAAAATTTCCCCGACGACATTTTTCACCACTACAGATGGATAAAAAAATCAAGAGTTCAATTTTGAGATCCAAATAAAAAAGTTACTTAATGGATAAAGTCTGACAAGGTTAATGATAAAATCAAATTTAGAAGTAGTTGAAGTAAATCAGTTGGATATATGGAAGATGATGAAAGGAAATATAAGTTGAAGGGACCAACTTGGTAAAAATATGTATTGTATTACTTATTCAATCTTAATTATCCATGGAAAATAATTGAGAGCCAAAAAAGGACTTTGAATCTTCATTCTATTAGTTATGTTCTTATAGGAAATGAATTGTTTTGGAGGAAAATATATGGTATCCTTTTGAAATACCTAGACGAGAAGGAAATTGTTAGAGTATATTACAAGAGATGCATGGTGGAAATTATGGAGGCCATTTCATGGTCAAGACAATTATCCATAGAATCATTTGAGCAAGATATTGGTCATCCTTGTTTACTGATGCACATCAAATAATCAAGAGTTGTGATGATTGCTATAGATTCTTTGGTAATTTAAAGGGATTTAGAGATTTCCCCTTAAGGCCATAAACAATGGAAGACCCCTTTCAATAATAGGATATTGACATAATTGGTGAGATCGCTAAGAAATATAGTGGTTGATTCAAATGGATCCTAGTGGCTACTAATTACTTCACAAAATGGATTGAATCCATTCCCACTAGAAATATTCCAACAAGGTTGTGATTGAGTTTGTCATGGACCATATTGTTACAAGGTTTTTGGTTCTAAATAAAATTATAACATATAATGCTATATGTTCCAGATCCTTAGAATTCATTAACCTTTGTGATAATTATGGGATTAACTTGTATCTTTCTTCCTCATATCATCCATGGGGAAACAGATATATCAAATCCAATGATAAATGTTTGATGAGTATCATTGAAATGATGTTGGAAAAAACAAGAAAGCTTGGCATTCAAAAATTGAGATTAGCTCTTTGGGCTAACCAAGTCATACCCAAGAAATCTAGAGAGAAATAACCACATGAATTGGTATATGGGATGGATGCAACAATTCCTATTAGTATTATATTACCTTTATACAAATTTATGTAGGAATTGTTTGAGGAGCTATAGGATGCCACTATCTACAAGATAAACAAGTTGATCAAGAGCTAGATGAAATTAGAAGAAGAGCTTAGATTTTCAATGCAAAGAAACAATAAAAAGTTAATACTTGATTTATAAAAGAGTCGGTATCACAAAATGTGAAGTTGGAGACTTGGCCTTTATGTGGAATGCTAGGTCATAAGATAAAGGGAAACATGGTAAATTTGATCCCTTATGGTTAGTACCATACATAGTTGTGAATTCTCATGTGGAGGATTCATATTTTTTTGATATCCTATAACTAAGGAATTTCAAGAATTATTGATGCATGGACAATTTATAAAACATTTTTATCCTATGCTTTATCCTTGCTTTTTCCATACATATTTCTTTCAATTTTGTTTGTGTCTCATGAAACCATGGTTGTCTTTGACCCATGGTGAAATGCATGTGTGTTTTACTGTGTCTTAGATTATTTTTGAATCCTCGCTATGTCCCATTGGAACATACATCCCCGACTAGAGCCAATGTTGGGACTCAAATCTATAGTGTCATCTTTTCTTGATTTTCTTCCATTATGTGTACCTTAGTCATATTTTAATCATTATTTATAGGTAATTTGAGACATCTTAAATGGGTCTCCTAAGTGTTCAAAGACAAATTCACAAAAAGTCTAATTCTAGGATTTTTTTGGTTTTCCTTTATGTTCAATGTGTTTTTGAACCTTTTAGACTATTGTACTTGTCCATACCTACATATCTTCCCTGTCGATCTTGACAACCCACTTGAGTTCTTGCTAAAATTTCATCTAAGTGTTATTTTTTTAGAGTGTTGAAGTATCATAGTTGTCCATACTACTATCCTATGGTATCAATGTTTAGGGAAGTCCAACAAACTTGTGTTTACCTTTATTCGTCAAAGTTTCAATGTTTAGGGAAGTCCAAGAGTGTGATATTGAATGCTCTAAGCATGAAGGCTCAATTAGCTACAGTGGAAGAAGTGGTGCTAGAGGCAGATCCAGGGGAGAGATGTGTGGTATTGTCCAATGAGTTATTGGAGCCCATCAAGGAAGGATTGGAGACAAACCTTCAAGCAACGAAGCTATTTAAATAAGCAAAAGAGGGAAGAACTCAAAAGTTTAGTGTAAAGGATGGGTTGTCGATATTCACCCAAGACAAAGTTTATATTCCCAAATGGAAGAACTTGAGGAGGAATTTTCTCAATGAGTTTCATGACCACATGTGGGTTGGGCACTCGAGGTAGAAAGGGACCCTCACATTGCTAGAAAGGGGCTTCTACTGGCCAAAGATGAGGTGATATGTTGATGAATATGTTAGAAGTTTTCTCATATGCTAACTAGAAGAGGTTGTGACTAGGCCTCTAGGAGGACTGCTCTAGCCCCAACCCCTTCTGGTTAGACCATGGGCAAGTGTGAGCATGGATTTCATAACAGGATTGGCTAAGGTGGATGGGTTCAACACTATCATGGTGGTTGTTGATAGCTCACAGTATTCCATATTTGTTTCGTGCAAGGCAAAGGATGCAACAAACAACTTTTCAAGAATGTTGTGAAGTTTTGGGGTGTTCCACTAAGCATCATCAATGATAGGGATTCTCACTTCAACATAGTGTTTTAGAAGTTGTTCAAGCTAATGGGAACAAAGTTGCTAATGTCTACTAGTCATCACCTAGAGATAGATAGGTAGACTGAAAGGATAAATGGGATTTTGGAAGATTATCTAAGGCACTTTGTTTGGTTAGACCAAGTTCAATTAGCCTAGCTTACTAGGCCCATCATAGTTTAGCCACAACATGCATAAGAGTACATTGAGTTAGTTTTCTCTATTTGAGCTAGAAATAATACACTAGTCACCGAATCCTCATATAGTGATGAGTGGATACTTTGGATGTCGTCTAGATGCAAGGGATAGATTGAGAGATTGGAAAGACCGGGTTGCTTTTGCTAGGCACAACTTGGTCAAGGTTGCTGAAAGAATGAAGAAGTATGTAGACTTTGGGAGGATGAGCACTGAGTTCAAGGTTGGTGACAGGGTCTTTTTGAAGATGGATCCAATTCAGTTTAGACCACCCAAGGGGTTGATTCTAGCATTGGCTCAAAGGTATGATGGGCCTTACACATTGACAGATAATTGGTAAGGTTGCATACAAACTAAAGTCACCACCATATTTGAGGGTACATGATGTTTCCCATGTCAATTAGCTCTGTCCACATCATGAAGATAAATAGGACAACAACAAGAGTTCCAACAAGGGGACCAATGAATGTCTTGGATAGGCCAAACTTGGAGGTTCAGGAAGTGATTGATGTCAGGGAGAGAGGATTCAGAAACATGAAATGGAAGGAATTCTTGGTTCATTAGTAGGGCCAACCCAAATATGAAGAATCATGGGAAAGAGTTGAGAGTTTGAGCAAGTATGAAGATAAGGTGTTGGAGTTCTTGAGTAAGAACTTCACCACTCCCTTTTGAGTACTCAAGTTGAATTGGGTGCCTCAATATCATTGTTAGGGACAGGGTTGTTGGCATCGAGGGTATTGCCTGATTTGGAGTGGGGAGTATATAAGGGGGTGTTGTTTCTTAGAGGGGGAGTGCCAAGTTTGGGACCCTGAAATTGGGGCATGTCGTTCCAATATGGAGTGCACTAGGGTGCTAGGGTGCTTCAAGATGGGGCGTACCAATCCTAGAATGAGGTGCACCAAGGTTCCAAGGTACTCAATCCTAGCAAGTGGGGCTTAAGGAGTAGACCAAGTACAAGCATGGAACTAGGTTCCAAAAGAGTGTGGAATGGGACGAAGTCCCAGGTCTGCAAGATGGTGCAAGGGCCAAGTTTTGTAGGAATGTTGGGTGAAAATTATGTAATCATCTTTTCAATAGATTACACAACCTAGACTTTAGCCACAGCTATGTGAGATAAAATCTCTCCTCTCAGAAAGGGGAGGCACCCTTCTTACTACTAATAGAAGCTACGATAAAACTAATTAAAGTATTTACACAGTACACATTATGCTTACAAAAATGGGGGGTGTATGTTGCATTCATGCTTCTCTCTTTTTTCAGAGATGTTTACAATGCTTCATTGTTGGAAGTTCTTAATTCACGATAACACTAAACGATCAAAGCTTGTGCACCAAAGACAAACTTTTGAAAAAAGTGCACAAGCGCTAAAAATCAGAGCTTGTGCACCAAAGACACACTTTTGACAAAAGTGCACAAATGCTAAAAATTAGAGCTTATGCATTTTTGTCAAAAGTTTGTCTTTGGTGCACAAGCTCTGATTTTTAGCGCTTTAGCACTTTTGTCAAAAGTTTGTCTTTGGTGCACAAGCTCTAATTTTTAGCACTTGTGCACTTTTGTCAAAATTTTGTCTTTGGTGCACAAGCACACTTGTGCACTTTTGTCAAAAGTTTGTTTTTGGTGCACAAGCTCTAATTTTTAGCGCTTGTGCACTTTTGTCAAAAGTCTTTTTTTGGTGCACAAGCTCTGATTTTTAGCATTTGTGCACTTTTTTCAAAAGTATGTCTTTGGTGCACAAGCTCTGATTTTTAGCGCTTGTGCACTTTTTGTCTATACTTAGTCATTTTTTTCTCTTCAAGTGTTGGAGCGCTGATTTTCAACGCTCCTACACTTTTGACAGTTTTTTCCTTGGACATTTCCAAATCACTTCATTTTCGCTCCAAATGTCATTTCTTCACTCCCACTTCATTTTTTCATGCCTATTTTCCCATTTCACGCTTGCTCAACATCATTTGCTCGCTTCACGCTTCCCAGTGCTACTTTTTTTGCTAACGCCTATTGATTCACCATCCTTGCAATTTCATTCCAAATTTCATCAAGTGATCCTAAAGGTGATATCTTTTGATCCTGTGAACTATCCCACATCTACAAAGAAGTCATCATGCAACAAGTTGAGGATGCTAGCTTTTCCAAAGCCTTAATGCATATCATTTATGATACACGACTGACCATTAACAATCTTAGGACACATCTTCGCAGTTGCAAGAAAATCCATTCATTCGCCAAAAGTCAATCACAAGAGTTTACACCCTTGTAGATTACACAGTCGGCCTAGATGATGCGTTCATACAGGAGACCAAGAAGAAGTATGAAGACTTCCACGCCCAAAGCAAGAAACCATGAAGACTCTTGATCTCCAGTGTTGAACTTTTTGATGCTTCCCTTTATGCATCTTGTAAATAGTTTTTGACATCTTAAATGTCTTTTCTGCAAATGTAATTACACTAATATCTGAGATGTAGTTTTGCGAAGATGAATTACATTTTGACTTAGTCAAAGTTAGGTGAGATTTTCCTAAATTAGCTCACCTAACTTTCCTAATTTTACTCAACCGATTTCCTAGATTTACTCTTCCCTCTCTTTTATAAATAAGAGGGATTTCTATTGTAATCTTTACCTTTAGTATTTTGCAATGAAGTGTTGCCCTTTTTGAAGCAAAATTGTGAAACTTTGTGTTCATACTTTGTGAATGAGAATTGATCAATAAAGAAGACAATTGCAAGCTAGACTTTGTGTTGGATTCAATATCTTATGAGTTGAGCGCATTTGGTGGTGATTCATGAATGATATTTGAAGGACTTCAAGTAATTTATGTAAACTTTGTGTTGCATTTCTTATTTGGATTTGAGTTTATTGTTTGGATACTTTTGTTGAATGATCTACAAGAATTTGCGCTTGTAATCGTTCGTTCTATTTGAGGAATTGTTGTGTCTAAGAAGACTATGTGCTTCTAATGCAACAAACGACACGTCTCTCACAGATCCATCATTGAAAAAGCTACGGAACGACTTTGTGCCTTTGTGAGCTTCCCCTTTTCTTTTACTTGTTTATTATTTATCACCTCTAGTACTTCTACATTTTGCTTTGACAAGATAGAGGTATTGGCATTACTGCTTGTTGATCGTTTAGAGCTATCATGAATTAAGAACTTCCAACAGTGAAGCATTGTAAACATCTTCTCTGAAAAAAGAGAGAAGCATGAATGCGACACACCCCCCCATTTTGTAAGTATAATGTGTATTGTGTAAATACTTTAATCAGTTTTATTGTGGCTTCTATTAGTAGTAAGAGGGGCGCCTCCCCTTTTTGAGAGGAGAGATTTTATCTCACATAGTTGTGGTTGAAGTCTAGGTTGTGTAATCTATTGAAAAGATAATTACATAATTTTCACCCTACAAGGAAAGAACTTGGGGCACCCAAGTTGGGGCCAAAATGAGGGTTCAAATTTGGGTTGCCAAAAGTGGGATGCCAACATGGGTCTAAAATGGGGTGCCAGTTTGAGTGTCAATATTGGGGCACCAAACTTGGTACTAGTACAGGGACTCAGAGAGTACCAGAAAGGGACACCATCAAGGTGTTCGAAAAAGAGTGCCAAGGGTGCTCTAGGTGTACCAGGGGTTGCACTAGGGTTCAAGACAAAGATCTAAAAAGTGGAACTGGGCATGCCAATGTCGATAGCAAGTCCAAGGATGGAACAAAAGGGGGACTATCATGATATTTGAAGGATGAGGAATTCTTCTAGGCTAGATATTGTGATGGTTTCTCAAGGTTAAAAGTGGTAAACCAAATATTGGGGTCGTGGACCAAACATTACATTCATCCTTCAAAGGTTTGGGAATCAACCAAATAGCTTATATAGGGGAAGAAGAGTACCCTACTGCTATAATGCTAGCATTTCACAAGGTAAGCTACTTCCCATAAGTGAAGTGTCATGGTGGAGAAATTGGAGGCACACAACCAACAGCCAAAGTGTAAGGTGATGATGGAGAGGGAAGTGGTGCTGTAGTGAGGAGTGGAGTAGGGTCTAGAACAATGCAGAGGAGTTGGACTTGGAGTTCCCAAGAGGGGGACCTATGTCTTGAAGTGGCTAAGTCTCCTTGAAGCCTAATTGAGGGGTTGGGGAGCACCAAAGGGAGAAGTGTGATAGCTTCGAAGAGACTTGGAGTCTTTAGGTTGTGGAATCCACGTGAAGAGTTACAACCAATGGTGAGGTCACAACAAGACAACTTGAGTGTGCAAACCTAGGGGTGGGAATTTGTAATTGGATAATTGGGAAATGACCTAGGGTAGTGATCAACAAAAGAGTTGAAATTGAATGTAGATTGAGTCAAGGGTCATTTTGCAATCAATAAAGCTATCTATTTATCCCACTCTCGTGTTGCACTATTTTGTGTGTATGCATTGGTATTGCATTACATTGTGTAAATAAATTTTACTTGCTAGTCAGTTATGTTTGCGTGTGTGTGTTGGTGTATGCAAGTTTTGGAGCTTGGGTGTGCATACGCATAGTCCGACACTCTTGGGCACACTTGATTCCCACAAACAAGTGAAGAAAAGAGTTCTGTGCCACACATAGGCGTGACCCTCTTTTCCAAAATATATGCCATACTTCCACCATTTGAATATCTTTTTTGCTCCTTGGATGTATCATTTTGACTCAAAATCACTCATAAATTTCTTGAATTACTCAAGTTTCCTTTCCATTTCTAAGCTTCTATTCAATTGACAGTTTTTGGCTAAATGTCAGATTTATTAGCATTATTGGCACTACAATGGCAAGCATTCATTATCAAGGTCATGTAAAAGATTTGTTAAGATTATTGGCAACAAAATGTCAAGCATTCATAATTAAGGTCATGTATAAAGGTTGTTGATGATGACTATCACTAGACTTATTATTTGATCTATTTGGAAATGTTACCATTTACACAAACTATGACATGTAATAACAACTATTCTTCCTTAGTTGATTCAATAATGCTTACAAAAGTGTATATCTTCTTCACAATTGGTCTAATAACATGTTTGACCCAAATTTTTGGTAGAACTTCATGCATCATGATCCATAGGAGGACATTTGTTATTAATTTTCCTTAAGGATTTAATATTTGCATCCATAGTCGCATATATAGATTAACAGTACCAAGGAACAATGGAGCTCTACATAAAAGTGTATTTTTTATTCTGATTGAAAAGGTAATATAATGAAGCCTTTACCCAATAATCTAACCTCAAATTTACAACAATATCACAAATTCTACCCCATTTGATATTTTAGTCAATTTGTTGAAGTCTAAAGTCCAATGACTTCACCACTTAAAGCTTGCTTGAATAAATCTACTAAATTTTTCCCTTATCTTTTTCCCATAATTATACATTCAATATCTCTTTTGATATTTGCATTACAATACTTGCATAGAATTCCATTACAATACTTACATAGAATTTTGAGTCTCTTGCAAAAACAAGTTTTGGTGTATTCACCCACTTGGATTCCATTGCTTGCAATATTTGTGTTGCCTTCTATCTTAGGGAGAATTCCCTTTTGCTAATCTTTGATGCTCAATCACTACTCTTCACATCTACATTTGTTTCACCTATGTCAAAACTTGTTTTCCCACTCCCTCACATCACCTTTGCCCACTCCTATAACTCCTAGTCTTCCTCTACTATTGTGCCTTTTTATTATATTATGTAAGTATAATTCACTTCTTTGAGTATATGTGGTTTTTAATATTTCAAATAGTTGGAGTTGCTTATCACATATGCAAAAGACATGTTAAAGGTTGTCAAGAACTTTTTGGGATGGAGTATTAAGTGCAAATCAATGTGTACCTATTAATATAGGTTTTCTTTTAGTAAACCTAGTGAGAAAAAATGCCTAAAGGTTTTTCCTATACTAAGATTCATCGTTTTCCATCTATGTTTTGAATTAGATATCTTTTGGAAGAATATTGAGATGTTTAAAATTAGTTGACTTAATCTTTGTTGTGTTACCAAACAATATATGCCCCAATGCCATATCAACAATAGAATTTGGATCTTAAGTCATAGTGTTCCATGAATATATATATCTAAAAAAAGGGAATGAGGAACTCTTGTAACAATATTTTATTTTGATATTAAAGGCACATTCAAGACAATTTTCAAAAGGATTGCAATAATAGTGCTAGTAAGTTCACAAAATGATGTTGATGGCTTTCACAAATAGGGGTACTACGTCAAACTTGACAAGTAGTTAATTTTCTTGAATGGTGTAAACATAAAATTGTTGAATGTTGTAAACAAATATCTTAAGTCCTTAATATAGAAATGCACAATAAATCATATGCACAAGTTAATTTGTCGAGAGCATAGGTGTACCAAATTTGGTTTAATCTCTCACTTATTATAGTTCAAGTTGTTCACTTGCTTGCATCCTACAAAATGGTCCCAAGCATGCATTTTCTCATTGTTTTATCCTTCAAACTTTGAAACAATAAAAATGCATTTCCATCATTTGATTGTGTAGACAAAGATTCAAAATCATCTCTACCTATCAAATACAAAATATATATTTTAAATTATTTCGTGTTTTGTTTTTCTTCAAAATTATTAGTTTGGACAACAAGTCAAGTGATTTTCATATTTTCATAAATGTAAACTTTCTTCAAAGTCCAAAATGTGTTCAAATCAATTTAAAAAACACTCAATGTGTGTTCAAGATTGGATTTTATTCTTATAATTCTTTTCTACAATAAAAAACAATAAAATTTTGATTATACACTAAAGCAAAACTTTCACACCCTTTTTTCTTAACTTAAATTAATTTTAATTTTAATTAAATTAAAACAATCAATCATTATTTAAAATATTTTAATTACTATCATACATTCAAACATCAACAATAAAACTAAAAGTTACGCATAAGTGAAATTCTTATTATGAAAAAATAAAAGTTTAATTAGTTGAATGTATAAAAGTGTGCCTACATAATGGTTTAGATTACCACTCTATGATTATAGAGATTTTGTTCTTTTAGATTATATAGGAGGAATGAGGCTTTTGTGTTAGATTATTAACAAGAGTGAGTTAGAATTATGTCCACAATTATATTATTAAATGTTTAATAGATTTATTTTGAATTAGCTCAATTAATAACTTGAAATTGATTTAAACAAATATTAGGAACTTTACAAATTATCATAAAATTAAATTCTTGATTTAAAAACATTCATTCATTCAAAAGGAATATATGTCTCCTATTCTATAAAAATCGAAGCCTGGAAATTTGCACTGGACAAAACAGCAGTGACAGCAAAGAAATTTTCAAGTGATGGAAAAAATTTCAATGAGCAAGTGCTTAACTGAGTTTTGCATTTTAAAGCATCCGAAATATCATAAACTAATGAAAAGCCACACAAATAACTGAGAATACTTGTAAAATTGGTGAATATAATAATAATGTCTCTGATACATAAAGCCTCGACCGCATTTTTCTTTTACAAATTTTGCTCATTCACAAATCTAACTTTTTAAAACATTGTAAAGACTTGGTCAATTGCCAGGAAAAAGCCCAAAAAATTCTCTAAGAAGATTACTAAATAAAATTCTCAGATGTGCACCACAAAAAATAAAATACATATGCAGCAAGAGCATTGAACAGCTGCAAACATCATCCCCTTCATTGGTTGTTTTCCTTGGTCACTTGCCTGCAGACATTTATCCACACATAAACAAGCACTCAACAGCTTGATACAATTGAATAAACTTTAAAAGACAACATCTACACAGAACTTGCGACAACATTATCCTTATAAAACTTAGTAAAACAGAATCTACGATTATTTGATGACAAACAATTTAGATATAAAACTGCTGCACCCTTTACAATTTCGTCCCTTCTAAAGTCATTTACATACATAAATGTCTTTCTTCCCTCGCCATATCTGTCGTTCTTTCAATATATTTGAGTTCCTTCTCTAATTTCATCTATTTTGGTGAAGTCTGGAGTGTCCTTATCGATGGCTGTGGTCAAAACACTCCTCCAATCCTTCTTCCCTCATCATATCTGTCGTTCTTTCAATACATTTGAGTTCCTTTTCTAATTTCATCTATTTTGGTGAAGTCTGGAGTGTCCTTATCAATGGCTGTGGTCAAACACTCCTCCAATCCATCTTATAGACCCACTTGTGTTGAATCCGATATTTTTCTAGTAAAAGTCATAATATTTATTTCATCTTAAGTGTAATTTGGGTTCAAAAAGAGTTTAAGAGTCAGAAAAGACCCAACATTCCACTGAAAATTGGCCAAAAAATCAGAAATATTGCACAACTTCGACATTTCTGTAAAATAAAGAAAAAATGTGGAAATGGCTTTAAGGAGAAAAACACATAATTTTGGTCTAAGAGTGAAAAAAGTCAAAATGCCAAAATGACATGATGAAAAAGTGTGAAAAAGACGTGGAGAAGAAAAAAATACAATTTTGGTTTTAAAAGTGCAAAGTGCTAAAATGCAAAAATGACATGAAGAAGTTCATACAATATTTGGATCCTTGTCTCTTGAGGAGCTTGACCTCTTAGAGGCTCAAGTTTCTCGACTAAAAAAGAACTTGAGAAAAGGTGTGTTCTTTGTTAGAGTAATCATGCATTAGCTAATAATTAATTAACCTTTAATTAATTATTAGTCTAATTTATTCTCATGCACTTAAGCTAAACTTAGAAGTAATTTATTCAATTAACTAAGTGTTTTTCTATGTTAAATAAAGTGAGCTATTATTAGATTATTCTATCTCATCGCATATGATGTTGACACTTGTCTTGATCTGATCCCTTTACCATTTAGGGTTGCTCCTATATAGCACTCAACCCTCATTGTATTATCTCTTGAGTTTCCATGCCTTTGATAGAACTCTCAACAGGATGTTCATTTTCCTTGAAGATTCTTGAGGTCCATTCTGTAGCTTTTTCTTGTTGAGGAATATTGCAATTTTTTATTTGCAGATCTCTTGCGTGGAAGGTGTCTTTGTTCGTTCTTTGATCCTGTGGCTCATGATTTGTGGTTTTTCACAATTCTAACATGATATTAGAGCATGGATTCAACGAACCCCTTCTCAATTTATGAGGTTTTTTCTTCAACAAGGGTTATAGGCTTCAAATCTAGATTCTCCATTGCTTTTTTTGCAATTTTTGAAGGTGGGCGATTTTTAGGTGCATTTTGGCACGAAAAAGACCTCGCCATTGGATTCAAGAGGCCAATTCAACAAATTTTGACTATAAATTTGCCTATAATTGGTGCCAAGAGCATTTGAGGCAAAAAAAAATTGCACAAGAGCCTGTACAGCCCCTATACGAACGCCTATGCATGCAAATCGAAAAAATATATAAAAAAAGGTTGGTGTGAGATTTTTTTGTTAATTTCTTTCTTTTTAGAAATTTTGCAAAAAATAAAAACGACGCAAGGTTTTTTTAAAAAGTGGGCAAATTTAATTTGGGGATACCCGTAGGGTACTTGTACGCCTACAGGCCCCAAGGCAACACCAGTGAGGTGTTTCAACCCCGTGGCTGACAACCTTATGCCAACCGACAGCAAGTTACAGACCTCCCAACGACCTTCAGTGTTTCCCCAGCAGCTCTTTTACAAGTTTTTGAGTGACGAAAAAAATATTTTCGCCACCACTATTTTTTGCCGACATTCATACTTTTTGGCAAATTTTTGCCATTTTCCAATGACTTCCTCCTTCAGGCGGCGGTAGCAAACAAAACTTTATGGGGGACAATTTTTTTTGCAAGTAGTGTTGACGTTTTTTCGAGGAATGACATCTTTTTCATATATTTCAGCTTCTTTAGCATATTTTGTCGCCGCTTTTTTCTTGGGGGTGGATGTTTTTCCGGCAACTAGGCAATATTCTCGAAATATGCCACTGACATCAACATGATGTCATACTCACATCAACAGTACAGACAACTGGCTGGTCCCTTCAAGACCCCTTTGTGCCCTAGAGGTCTTTTTTTCTTTTGGCCATAACTTGGGCATATGATATCGAAATTTGGCAAACCCACACTATGTTGTCATAGGCACCTTCAATTACTCCACAAATCTCCGCAACAGGATATTTCACACCAAAAATACCACCAACAGATCAAGCACAGAAACTAACTAGTATGTTGAAGATATCAGCATCACACCTCCAACAATGGGCTAGAAAGTTTTCTAGTTAAACTCCCCCTAAGCCAAAGCTCTTTATCTAGTTTCTGGAGGAAATATTTGCACCAAGAACTAGCATAAGACTCATTCTTCACCTCATTCTCTTCCTTTTTCTTCCAGATCTTGTTCATTTCCTTCTTTATCTCCACCGAATCACTCTTCTCTTGTGAAACAAAGGGTTTCACATTCTTGCTTCTGTAAAACTTAGCTGTGGTGTGGCTTACCGTGGCATATGACAACTTTTTGTTAAACAAACTTATTTTTTGCCATTTTAGATTTGCATTCAAAAGCCTTATGCCTAAATCCATTGCATGTATAGCAGTAACCATTGAATGATTGGAACATCATACCATTGTTGTAGCCATTCATCATTCGACTTCTGCATTCACTAGCCTTATGACCAAATCTATTGCATGTAAAGCACTGACCGGAAAATGATTGAACATTCTAATTCATTAGGCTTCTACACTCTACTACTCTATGTCCAAATTTATTGCAAGAGTAATAGTAACCATTAAAAAATGAATACCTTTGTGTTGCTGGTTGTCTAATAGGAGGCCTTCTGAAATCTTTCTTTTGGTTTCGGACCTGTCTGATATTGCTCTTCTTATCTCCATTCTTCCTCTATTCATCATTCTTCTTTTTAGCATTATTTGAAGTCTAATTTACCTTTGAATTTTCTCTTTTTTCAAACCCTAATCCTTCCTTGTCCTTTGTAGCTTTTTGAATTGCAAGTATCAAGCAAGGTGGAGCCTTTCTTGAATTTGCCTTCTCGAATCTTTGCTTTCTCCAAATCTTTCATTAGAGACACAACTTCTTCTTCAAGCCTTGAACATTCTACAGATTATCTTTCAATTTGGCATTCAAGCAGTCTTCAACTCTTTTTCCTTCTTCAACTTGCACTTTCATATTAGTGATTGTCTCATTTGATTGTTTGAGCTGCTCATTTGTTTCCTTAAATCTTTCTTTAACTTTCTTGAATTGATCCCTCAACTTCTCGATGCACTCATCTACTTGCTTAATATTTTCTTTCAAATCTCTATTCTCACATTCTGCTTTATCCAGGTCATCAAGGGCTGATTTAAGTTCTCTTTCCATATCAACTTCATAATCTTCTTCAATAAACCCTTCAGGGATAACCTCTTCAAGAGGGATAGGATCTACCTCCAAGATCTACCTCAGGCGATCAAGCCAATTGAAGGAACCAAGCTTTGATACCAATTGTTGAACGCCCAAAATACTAAGGGGGATGGGGGGGGACTGAATCAATATTCCCTAAAACTCATTAACTTCATTGACTTAAACTTCCATTCAAAGCATCACATTAAACTTGCAGTAATGGAAAGCAACAATTAAAGCATGCATCACAACACAACACAAGAACACCAGATTTGCGTGGAAAACCCTTGAAAGGGAAAAAACACTGAGGATTAGCTCACAATATATTATAACCAATTACAATGGATTTACAAAATAGCGGACTCGCTATCCAGAAAGAAAGAATGGCTCACTGCCTAGAATAGAAAGGGATAAAAGAAAAGGTGGCTCGCTACCAAAATTGAACTGCTAATAATGCATCTACAACATGTTGAAAATACAATCCACTTAAGCTCAAAAGTCTAACTTCGCACACTCCATACTTCACCACAATCACACTTCGCACTTCACTCTACATCAAATCTCACACACACTTGAACTACTTCAATTCATCCTTCGCACAATGAATTAACCTTGTATATATACATACATCTATCACATACACCCAAATCATCAATTAGGTCAGCTTAATTAGATGAACCATGCAACCTCAAAACATGTCTGCTCAAAACTCCAACACATGCTTTGCAAAATAAACCAAAACATGTACACCACCAAAATAGGTTGGCATGACCTATAATTACTCCCATAAATCCGCTACATACATAATTTTGCATGACCCCAAAACCCTTAGGTCAGCACTGATGGAACCCCTCTGAAAATTCTCTTGGTTCCATTTTAAAATTTTGCAATACTTGGCTTGGACCCTCGTTTTTGGCTTAGGGTTGTGTTCCTCATCACCGCTTTAGGGTTTGTGTTGCCAAAACCCCTCAAAATTGACCTACGAGCCTAAAAACCTTTGGGTATTCTATTTCTACATTGACCTAATTCTCTCGGTCTTCAGATGTCTAAGTCACCACTTATGCCATTTGAATCATTGTTTTCACCAGCCCCCTAGGTTTAGGTTTGTCAGTCACCTAATGCCTTTTCAGCGCTTAATTTCTCCTCTGGGTGGGCTTGATTTTCATACTTAATGACTTAAGTCTTAAGTCTTCATTCCTAAGGGTCAAGTTCCCGTCAGCCTAGTAGTGGCCCCTTTTTAAAATTAACATTTGCAGCATGTGCAGATTTCAGTTTTAAGATGACTGTTCGATCATCGCCATCAAATCTCGATCGTTCCCCGCGCGCCCGTTTCGTTTTGTTATTCATTAAAATATTCGAACGGGCTGGCAAGTGGTTGCCATGTGTCATGTCAGGTAGTGGGACCAATACTTCCAAAAGAAGGCCACCAAGTGTAGATTTGAGAAAGATCAATGGTAGGCACCGCAACATGTGTATTCATCAAGACCATTCCCCGCGTGCCCGTTCGTCTTGTGCATTAAGGTGAAGTGATCGCACGGGCTAGCGGGCATTTTACACGTGTAACCTTTACATGGTGGGCCCAATGTCTCTTTGTGATCAGCAAACGGTATCAAAAGGAAATCAACAGTGGTTGTTGAACGATGTGGCCACATCTTGGCCATTCCCCACGCGCCCGTTTGTTTTCTTCATTAAAATAATCACACGGGCTAGCAGGCAAGACGACATCTGTCACTCCATGGAGGGACCCACCAGGCTGTGGGGATGGCATGTGTTTCTTGAGAATAGAGATTGACAGTCGATGGCAGGTGACATGGGTCAATCCTGACCACTCCCCGCCATCCCGTGAAGGGCCCACTTGTGTCTCATGTTTCTCAGCGGGCAAGCCGGTGACTACCACGTGGAATATTTTGAAGGCTCCAATGGGTTCTAGTGGAGATGGAATGCTGCTAAATTTAGCCGAGATGGCACTGTGATAAAAAATGACGCAATTTTTGAGATTATTCTTTTGGCACATGTTTGGGATTTCGGTCGTCAATTATGTCAGTTGCTAGTATATGTGGGAAGGTGAAAATAAAGCAAGGCAGGGTACAGGCTGATATTCTGAGATCGAATCAAGATCACTCCCCACTGTCCTACTGTGACAAAATGCAAATGTATTAATTCCCACAGGTGAACAGGTAAATATGACACGATAGGCTTTATTTGATGCTAAGTATGTGGTTAAGTGTGCAGACAGAGTGGATGTATATCTACTTGGGGCCTTTCTGATTAGGAAAAGGCATTAATAGCATGCAATTAAGTTTTGTCATGATTAATTACTCTAATGATAACTATCTGTTGATTTATCTTAAAGTGTGATCAACGACTGAGATTTAAAAAATCAAAGCAGATTGTTGTCAACTCGCTTGCATAAGCTTTTCTTGAGTATTAATAGTTGGCACGCTTTCATAGTTCGATATAATGAGGATTGATGGCCACATTTTTCATTCAGAATTTGCACTCCGAGAGTAGGTTGGTGAGGGTTTTCTGCTAGTTAGGAATTTCCTTGTTCTTGTTCTAGTTATTGTGAAAATGAGTAAGTCAAGTGAGTCTGTTAAGCCAATCCAAAGGTCCAGGAGACTAAATTTGCTTGAATCCAAGGACAATGCTCCTGAAGATGAAATTGAAACACAAGGAGCTCCTAAAACACCAAAGGGTAGAAGGGCACACAAGAAATTCAAGAAATATGGTGTAAGGAGTAATTACCACCTAAGAACCCAGAGCATTTCAGAAGAACTAGTCAAGTTTAAGGGGAAGGAGCTGGTTGAGTATGGAAAGAAGGCAAAGAAAAGGTGCAAGTATTGTAAAGCTTATCTAGGGAGACATAATTCTTCCGAAGATGGAAACACTCCATCCCAAAATGGGTGGACTAAAAGAGAAGTGATGAGCACTCCTTATTATGCAGTCAAGGTGGAATGTGCCTGCTTGCTCTAATGGTGGACTTGCATGGTCGTTGGGAACCCATGCCTTGTCACTCTCATCACCTAAACCAGGAGGTGGCTCACTCATCTGATCCTAAAGGGCAGATTGGGTAGTTGCTCTGCAAGTCCTCTTTGCAAACCCAATAGCACAATCCCTATCTGAAAGCAACTAGAGGTATTTTGATTTAATCCACTCTAGGGCATGCTTGATAGTTTGCAAACTAGATATAGTACCCACTACTACCCCTATTTTCCTTTCCTCCAATTGTGTTGACCACAAGAGGTACTCTACAAACTTGTGTGTGCTATCGAAATGAGTTAAGGTTTGGACAACCTTATCCTCAGTAAACTTCAACTGTCCTTTGAGTCCCTCTGACTCACTAGGGTCACACCTACCATCAACCTTAACCAATGCATTACCTGAGCTACTGACAGATGTAGGAAACATGCCCCCACTAGAAGATGCCCTGCAATCCTCATGTAAATAAGATGGGTCAACATGATGATCCAACATGCTAGTCACACAAGACTCTGCCTCTTCGGTACAAGACTCACTGATATCAACCTCTACCTCGCCAATGTAGAGACTAGCACCCCTATCACAGGTGGATACATGCACCTCACTAGTGGTTGGTCCACACAGTGTATGCATCTCTACCTCTATCGTATCTGTACCTTAAGCCCTCACTCGACTCTCCCCCAAAGGTGACTCATGATCACTATGGTGCAAGTTGTGTGGAAACTTAGGAATGTCAGAATCACTCTTGTCCTCAGGTCCATGCAACCCTGAAAACTCCTTGTGCTCAACCACTATTAGAGGGTCTCCCCTAAAACCATGAGTACCACTACCATCTGCAAGTGTCATGATAGCTATAGAAGACTAGATATCTGCTATGGATGAAGAAGATTGAACCAAGCTCAACTCCTCAAAGAGCTTGTCAATTTGAATCTTTGATTCTTGAAGGGCCTTTTGAGTGCTCTTCAAGGAATCCTCAATGATAATAAGCTCATCAGTAAGCTTATCCACTTCCCTATCTTTCCCCTTAAGCGCATCATAGTAGATCTCACCAAGCATGAGTAGGTGATCTCTATCTGAGAGGAGCTTAATGTAATTGGTCTTCATTACCACTAACGCTTCTCTAAATGCCTGTGAATCAATAAGGGAAACTTCTCCATCTAGGTCCGTAGGTACTCTTGAAGACCTCCAGCAACATTTGGCCATCGACTTAAGGGTGTCATCGAAATGTCTAATGGCTGCACTAATTTGGTCTTCACTAACCTTCAATTGTCCTGCCAACTGATTGGACCCCTTAGTCTGATCAACCTCATATAAAATTTCTGATTTGCAATCAACATCATGCAACATTAAATCATTTTTTTTTTCAAAGTTGATATCAACACCATCAATGCTCAAAATGCCATCCTAAAGTTCTATCAAAAAACCACTATGATGTAAGGCATTCTCATCATCAACCGCTTCAGATTTGAACCCCTTTTCTTCCACCTACTTCTCATCAAACAAGTAGGGCCTCAACTTACCCTCACATTGTTTGAAAACACTGTGAACCAACTTATAAGCAGTTGTAGACATCACCTTCTCTTGCTTTAGAATAGCCCACAACAAAGATAAAATAGACCAGGAAATTTCCTCACTTTCAATAAATAATTGAACCCATAATGATCCTCATGTGATCCTGAATAGATTTGGCATGATCTTCGCTCATAGCATCCAAGAAAAGACGAAACATCTGTAAAATAAGATCATTTGCAATCATAGGCAAGCATAATAACACATGATCTCACCTGTGCCATCAATTCTAGAACACTAACCCTCTTTTTGAAAGAGAAGCCAAGAGGTGTGTTATAACATACGTTGCCCAACTATCTTTGAAAAATGTAACCAAACCCTGAAATAGTTCAAACATCCAATAAATACCTTCACACTTGTGAATATATTCAATACACCTGCAATGTCTTGATAAATCTCCAAACCCTGATTTGAAACTTCCTGCAAATCGATTAAGCACAGTGCACAACCCCTGAAATAGAGTTGTCTACGAACAGGCTTGGGAGATCTTTCACTCCTGTACCGTGCTATTGCTCACGAGAGTTTTCGTCCTCGGTGAAGCTAAGTATTTCCAGACTCTCCAGTCCTCCTACAAAACCCTTATCAAAATTTCTTCTTCAACATCAATGAGCAAATAAGCTCTCGATGCCCTTTTATATTTTTCCCAAACTCCACACCCAAATTCACATTTTAAATATATTTCATTTAATTTAATTTCCCATCTTCCATTCTTTTAATTTTGGCGCACAACTTTATAATATAACATCCTTTTAAAAGAGACTTATATCTCCCCTTTTTAAATTGGCACTTAACTTATATTATAAAGTATACTTTAAAAATCACTTATATCCTCTTTTAATATAAAGTCCTTTTAATTTATTAATAACACAAAGTTAAATTATTTAATTGAACTTTATTATTTAACGTTATTAATACTTAACACCTTGGACCATAATCACGCCAAGATAGAACCAGGATATAAATATGCCATCATGCCCAAACTAGTAACTCTACCACTGACCATACCAGAGAACCCAGTGACTTACCATAAATATTAAGTATGGTCCAATCGCCCAAATGAGCCTCGGAAAACACACTGCAAGAACCCCCTAGTAACTTTGAGAGAGGAAAACCATCGATTGAGCTCAAAAGGGTTGACTGAACAAGTCTGCAAACGCCCACAAAGGGCCCCCTAACCACCCTGTTAGTCTACGAGAACCAAGTGATGGACTAACCTCTACAAAAGATACTGGCCTAAGAAAAGGGGACATTGCACATTAACAATGGACGAGTTGCATGGGATCCTAATGGCATATGAAATGAGGATTGAAAAAGAGAAAACATCAAAACGAGAAGCAGCCTTCAAAACTTCAAATAAGGTAAAGAATAAAGAGCTTGAATCAAGCTATAGCACTAGTAATGAATTAGATGCAAAGGAAGCTCATTTTGTTAGAAAGCTTAAGAAAGGATCTAAGAAATACAAAGGTAAACTACCCTTTAAATGCTTTAACTGTGAAGAAATAGGCCATTTTGCTGCTAAGTGTCCACATGTAGAAAATAGTGATGAAGAAGATCATAACAAGAAGAAAGGAAGCAAACATCATCAATATAAAAAGAGCTACAAACAAAGTAGTTATGAGAAAAAGAACTTCAATAAGCACAAGAGAAGCTTCTATTCCAAATGGTATAGTAGCTCATTTGAGGAGAGCAATGAAAGTATCTCCAATAGTGATAGAGAAAAAACTCTCTGCATGGCAATAGAGACAAGGAGTGATATCATGGCAGATGAAGACAACCTTGTGATGGAAGGAAAAGAAAAGAGGGATTTAGAAGAGGAAGAAAATGTTGAAATTAAAGAAGTGGATCTTGAAGAAGAACTCATTTGTGCCTTAAGTGAGATCAAGATGCTTAAGAAAAAGAATTTGAAACAAAAGTTGCAACTTCAAAAATATGAAGGAAATTTTGATTCAAAAACAAAACTGTCACAAAGCCTTGAGGAATCAAAAAAGATTATCATCAGCCTAAAGATTCAACTAGAAGAGGTGAAAAAGATAGAAGAGGAGGTGAGAACCCAGCTGAAGACAAAGGAAGATAATTGTGAAAAGCTAGAATCTGAAATTGTTTCCTTGAAGAAGGAACTGGACAAAACAATTGTTCCATCGAACAAAATCTAAAATTTGAGAAGAGTAACGAAATTCTAGATGATATTATCAATTGCCAAAGGTCAACATTCATTAAGACTGGTCTTGGCTACAAAAAAAATTTAGAGAAATAGTAAAAATGATCAGAATCCAAAGACTATAGAACCACGAAAGAAGATAAATGCAAGAAAAGCCTAGAAGCTATGCGGATGCACTCAAGGGGTCTATCAAAAATGAAAGCAACAAGAAGAAAGAAAATAGTATTCCTCAGAAAACCAACACTCCTCTCAATGACAAGGATAAAAACATATTCAAAAGATCATTACCTCCAAAAAAATCTCATATGACCAGGTTCCAAAATTCTTTCTTTGGTTATTGCTTTTATCTGTAATCATTTTGGTCATAAAGCAACGGATTGTAGGGCAAGTGCAAGAAATAATTACGTATGGAACAAAAACAAAAATTCTTATGGGTTTTTAAATAGAAACTACAATTCATTTGCTCCATTATCGGATTTCAAAGTTATATGTTTTAAATGCAACAACTATGGTCATATAGCACGTTTTTGTAGAAGTCGTTTTCTGGAATCTCCTAAACAAAATAAGAAAGTAGATACTCTTGCTAAACAAAAGGAAGAATCTTCAAAAGTTTGGAAAAGGAGGAGAAATCTATGCTTGTACAAACTACATTTCATGCACAAAATGGACACTGACGATAGTGGATGCTTGAGGCACATGACAGGGGACACAAGCAGGTTTCTCTCTTTGAAGGAAGTAAACAGAGGCACTGTAAAATCTAGAGAGAATGCTACAACAAGGATAATTGGAAAAGGTACTCTTAGTCTTGATGATGGGAAGACAAAGACAAAAAAATGTCTTGTATGTTGAAGATTTGAAGCATAATCTTCTTAGTGTTAGTCAAATATGTGATCAAGGACACACCCTCACATTTGACGCTCAAGGTTGTGAGATAAGGATGGCAGGTACAGAAAAATTAGTTGCAGATGCAAATAGAACAACAAATAACCTATATAGTCTCAATGAGATCAAGAGAGAAAAATGCTATATGGGACAAACACATGAAAGCTGGTTATGAATAATCTAGTGAAAATCAACACCAAGCAAGCTGTAAGAGATATGCCAAAGATTGCTAAACGTTCAAACACTCTTTGAAAGCAATGTCAACATGGGAAACAGACAAGAGCAAGCTTCAAGTGAAAGGAGTACTCAACAACAAGGCCATTGGAACTTATCCATGTCAGCCTTTGTGGACCTACAAGAATACAAAGCTTGCAAGGTGAAAATTACTTTATGTTGTTTATTGATAATTATTCTAGAATAGCATGGGTTACTTTCATGAGAGAAAAATCTAAGGCATTTGAGAAGTTTAAAGCTTTTAAAGCTTTGGTTGATAATGAAATTGATTTAAAACCAAGTGCTTGAGATTAGATCAAGTTGATGAATTTACCTCAAATGAATTTGAAGACTTATGTGAGCATCATGGAATTAAAAGACATTTATTTGCTGCAAAAACTCCAAAGCAGAATGGAATTGTAGAAAGGAAGAATCGAACCATACAGGAGATGGCTAGAACAATGTTTAATGAATCTAAGCTATCAAACATGTTTTGGAGAGAAGCAGTTAACACAACAGTCTACATTCTCAACAGAGGGAAAATCATAGTAAAAAACAGCAAAACACCTTATGGATTATGGAAGAGTAGACCAGCAACAGTTAAATACTTCAAAGCTAAGTCACAAGGTTCGAATTCGAATTCGAGTTCAGCAACTTTGAAATTCAGATGAAGTTCGGCCGGGAAAAAATTCGAAAAGTATAAAATTCGGATTAAATTCGCCTTATGTATTTTTATTTTATTTTTTAATAAATATAAGTAATATATCCATAATATATTCGGATTAAATGCTGCATTTTAACATATAAAATATTAAATTGTATTTATTTACATAATAATAAATTAATAATCTAACATATTTTTATTTTAAAATAAATATATTATATATGTATATTTATAATTCTAAAAATATAGTATAAATTAAAATTAAAATACTAAATTTTATTTTAAAAATTAAAAACAAAGTTAAAATATGCCTATATTTTTATTAAACCTAAATATTAAAAGCCTAACTATACAAGTTTAGAAGAAATTCAACAGGTGCGGACGGAGACGGAGACCTACCTGGAGAATGCGACGCACGCCACGCCTTGGTTTTTTCTGTAGAATGCGATGCCTTGGACACGCGAGCTAGGACACGCAGGAGCTGGGAAACACAGGAGCCGGCAAACGAAATGGCGAGCAGGAGAGTTGAATCTCAAAGTCGCGAGCAGGAGAGTTGAATCTCAAAGTTGCGAGCAGGAGCGACAAAACTCGCACAGAAATCACCCTTATCTTAATCACGCCAGAAATCAACTCGCGACGGCTCTCAGACGGAAAAATCGCTTAGACAACCCTAAAAATTGCTTTATCGAACCCTAAAAAAATGTTTTAAAAACACTTAACTTTCAGAAAAGCCTTTAATAATTTTCCGTACGAATATGGGCGAATATGAACGAATTTTAAACAGAACTTTCAAATTCGGGAATATTCGAACTTCATCCTTCAAGTTCGCCGAACCTTGTGACACAGCTTCAAAGTGTCCAAGAGTAAGTGCTACATAAAAGAGATGATGAGGACTTGGGCAAGTTTGATTCCAAATCTAAAGAAGGCATCTTCCTTGGTTACTCCTCAAGGAGCAAGGCTTATAGATGTTACAATAAAAGATTGCAAAAGATTGTAAAGAGTGTTAATGTAAAAGTGGATGAAGCAAAGCATCAAAACGAGAAAGCAAAAGCAAATAATCACCCAAAGGAGTCAAACTGCAAGGAAGAAGAAAAAGAAGAAATCGAACGAGAAGATAAAAAAGGCACCATCTAGCATTTAAATAATCTAATTCTTGTTGACAAAGATATTGGAGTACAAAATAGAAGAAGACTAGCAAGTACATCTATGATGCAGGGTTCATACCCGCAGGCCCCGAACCCGGTTTGGGTACGCACCCAGTTCGGGTTAGTTTGTGGGTACGTGTTGGGTACGCACAGGGTGTGTGCCCAGCACTGTGGGTTCACCAGGGTGCGCACACCTGCGCACCCGTGCAAACCCACAGTGTTGGGCGCGCACCCTGTGTGCACCCAGCACGAACCCGGGCGAACCTTGTGCTTAGATTACAAATAATGCCCTTTAGATTACAAATAATGCAAAAAAATAAGCTGCAAGTATGGAGACCATTAAGTCCAAAACAGAAACCAATATGATTAAAAACAATTGATAAGAAGTACTTAATTACCCAAGTTCTTCAAGAAAAATCATAAAATATTAAAATGAAGATGGTACTAGTGATAATTGAAAATAAAAAAAGGTATCACTAATACAAACAATTATGATGAACAGTTTGACAACTACCCAAAGAAATGTTAATCAAAATAACATTTTCAACTTCAATTGAAATGATTCTTACAAGAGAAGAACTTGTTATGCATACATTTTGTAAAATATGTTCCTTTAATTCATGTAACAAATTGTGTTCTAAGATTCATATGCCATAAAAGCTTGAAGTACTAGTTTCTTGTTAGATACTAGTACAGATATCTTAAATACATATCACCAAGAGATATTAGTCTTGAGTTATTAACTTATTTTATTTCCTTAAGAGTCATTTTATTTTACTTTATGACTACTTAGATATATTTTATTTTATTTACATTGTTTACTTTATTTTTATTTGAAGAATTATTTTATTTACTTTAGATTGATCAAGTATCATACTATGAAATGATTTAGTTTTACAATTTTGTATATTTCTCTTATTTTTTTGTATATATATATATATATATATACACACACACGTACCCAAACCCCTAAAAAAAAATTTCACGTACCCACGTACCGGGTTCTCGTACCTGCACCCGTCCCTGAACCCGAACCGGCAAGCAAACCTCTCCTTGCTATCTAAACTAGAGCCTAAAGACTTTACAGAAGCTAGCGAAGACAAGCACTGGATTAACGCTATGGATGAAGAGCTGAATCGATTGAAAAAAATGAGACATGGGAACTCGTTCCAAGACTAATAGATAAGAATGTGATTGGTACCAAGTGGGCTTTTAGGAATAAGTTGAATGAAGATGGCCAAGTGATAAGAAACAAAGCAAGGTTAGTTTGTAAAGCTCAATTTGAAGGTATTGACTTTGAAGAAACTTTTGCTCTTGTTGCAAGACTAGAAGCTATTAGAATGTTTTTGGAATTCGCTTGTTTCAAAAACTTTAGATTCTAGCAAATGGATGTTAAGTTAGTCTTTCTCAATGGCAATTTCGAGGAAGAGGTATACATTGAACAGCCAAAAGGGTTCCTATTATTAGAAAATAAGGATTATGTGTGCAAATTGAAGAAAGCACTTCATGGGCTAAAGCAAGCCCCCAGAGCTTGGTATTAAAGACTTGATAAATATCTACAACAAGGTTTCAAAAGAGGAGTTATTGATAGTAATCTCTACATCAAGACTGAAGGTGAAAAACAGTTGATTGTCGCGGTTTATGTGATTGGCATCATTTTTGCAAGCAATAGTAAACAAATGTGCCAAGAGTTTGCAAAGATTATGCAAAAGGAGTTTGAGATGTCTATGCTCAGTGAGTTGTCATTCTTTCTTGGTTTACAAATTTCTCAATCTAACAAAGACATATTTATCTCGCAAACTAAGTATACCAAGGAGATGTTAAAGTTTAGAATGGAAGATTGTACACCAATTAGCACACCCATGGTCACAAACTATAAATTAAGCAAGGATGATGAATCTTTTGAAGCAAATTAGACACTTTATAGGTCAATGATTGACAACCTACTATATGTGACAACATCAAGGCCAGACATTATGCAAGTAATAGGCATGGTAGCACATTTCCAAGCAACACCAAGAGAAACTCATGTGCAAGTAGTCAAAAGACTATTTAAATATCTAAAGGGCACTTTGGACTTTGGTTTGTGGTATCCAAGAGGTGAAGATTTCACTCTAGCAACGTATACATATGTAGATTGGGCAAGAAGTGTTGATGATAGGAAAAGTACAAGTGGAGGAGCATTCTTTCTTAGCAATAGTCTAGTATCTTGGTTAACCAAGAAACAAGCTTTTGTTTCTTTATCCACAACGAAGGCCAAATACATAGCAGTAGTGTCATGTTGCACAAAAGTTCTCTGGATGAAGCAGACATTGAAAGACATTAAGTTAGAATATGATCATCAAATTTCAATACTTTTTGACAACACTAGTGCAATAAAAATTTCAAAGAATCCTGTTATGCACTTTAGGACAAAGCATATTCCTATCAAGTATCATTTCTTAAGAGAACAGGTAGCAGAACAGCATGTCAAGTTGGAGTACATTGCCACAAAAGAGCAGATCACAAATAATTTTACAAAGCCCCTTCCAAAAGAGACTTTTGAGTATCTCGGGAAAAAATTGATAGTGATATATTTTTCATCTAGCCACTAAATTCTTAAGAAACACAATTTCACATGGAGCTAATCACTATATTATCCTTCAGCTCCGTAGATTCTTGGTGATGCAAGGCTTAACTTGGATGGACCATGTTCAATTGAGTGGTTCCAATCATTGGCCTAGCTCAATTGATTGAGTGAACATGTTCTCTTGTGTGTTGATCAACAAAGAGAAGCAATGTGCCCTCCATGAACTTCATAGTTGCATTTTTTTTATCATGAAAAGACCAAGATTGCCTCTTTCTCTACCTCCACCTGATTAATTATTTGCATGGATTGTTAAATATATGGAGTGTTTCTGTTGATAAAAGGAAATGAATGAAAAGGGATTTCAGAATGACATTTCAAAGAAAAAGGAGATGAATTGATTGGTGGTGGATAAAGCCATTAACGATGATAACTTAGTTGTTTTCTTGCGCCTAGAAACCATGAAAATTTACAATGGGGTAAGGTCGGATGTGTCACCAGATTGATCTGATTCAGAAAATAAGTGTTCCACACATTCTTTATCTCATTGTTTGTTCTTGTTCATTTCTCCCTATGATTAATGGAGAGATTTTTCATTTACATGGTTGCCTTGGATTTTGATTTACTCAAAAGTCAAAACTAGTAATAGCATAGAATGGTATTTGCATTGATTTGCAAATCATTTGATATGACAAATTAATTGCTTCCAGGCTACATTGCACCATGAAACCTTAGAGGACACAAATTGTCCTTTAATGCTATCATGACTGTTACTTACCCAAGAATGTAATTATGAATGCCAAATGTCATTGAAATTTGAGATGGATCATTAAAACCCCACAGAATTCCTAGAGGTTGATGAAATGAAATAAACTGTATACGTATGGAGTAAATCAATTTAGGGTTTGCACTAGTGAAGAAGCCACACAATCTACTTCGGTAGATGATGTGTTGTCAAGAGGGGACATGATAGGTGGCTTAGGGATGCATAATGGGGAAAGGCTACATTACTAGGTTCTTTGAAAACAAGTGTCAAATTGCAAAAATATGGTTCAGGTATGGGTTTGGCCTAGGACTTGCCTAGGCTTCAGCCTGGACACCCCAAGTACCCTATAGGTCCTTTTGCCAAACCATGGGTGAACCTATATGGAACCCACATCAAAATCAGAAGAAACCCTAAGTGCTGCCTTTGTATGAAAATATGGATTTTTTTTTAAATAGAAACCCTCTTTATGTCAAGTGTCTCTTGGAATCCGCTCAAAAAAAACAAGTCAGTTGAAATCTGGGGAAACTTGTTGCTGATAACAGGTACTTTCGATGGACATTTAATAAAGAATTTGTTGTTGTTGCCACCGCTCTATTGAATGTTAATGCGACCTTGCTCTGCTCACCTAATGAAAGATTACATCTACTACAAGTAAGTCTGATGCTGCATAAAAACTGACTGTTGCTGATAACTGATGAAAATACAATTGCTATAAACTGGAAGCATGAAAATCAATTTCACTACCCTACTGCTGTGAAAAGAGTGAAGTATGAAGGCTTATTTATGCATTAAACAATGTCATTTCCAAAACCCCTGTCTTCTACATATATTAACTCTTTTTTATCTTTCAAAAGCTATTTAAAACTAAATTATCTAGAGTGGTCCCTTTATTCAATTTACAGGATGAAGTTTATATTAATGAAATAAATGTGCATGTCCAAGGGGTTGAGCTTAATTGGTTAATGCACTGAATTCTCATTGTGGAGAACCAAGTTCAAATCCTAATAGGGACATCTAATGAGGAGTTATAAGTTGTCACTCTTGGTTTTCCATAGTTGGCTTCTAAAGTGGAGGTGGTTTCTAAATAAGTGGATTTTTAAGTCGTGACTCTTGATCTTCCCTAGGTGGTTTCTAGTGCAGTTGCTTGAAAGGAGCTCGTATTAGTCTCATTTGAAGCTCATATGAGAAGAAGTGAACATTATTAAACGATTTCCAATATAAGAAAATTAATAAAATGGGATGGACAGTTATATTATATATTATATCTTAATATCATATACATTATTAAGTACAATATAATATATTTATATATAAATATAACATAGTATTATAAAATTATATATATACAAACCCATACCTGACCATGAACCTCAGTCAGGAACTCAGGGTAGAAGGGAATAAAATTTAAGAGAATTTTGAAGTCACATATGGAGAAAGATAGAGTATATCCTATGAGGAAAATATAAAAAATGAAAGGAGGGAGTGTAGAGATGTGAGGAGAAGAGCAGAATGCATAGTCTTAAGGTATCATGCATTGCAGGGTGAGAATTGTCAAAATAAATGTGTAAGGGGTGAGAATAAAAGATATATGTAGGTAGGAAGAAGCAACAATTTGAAGGGAATACAAAGATGGGATTTAAACTATGTTATCTATGATATTTTTAAAAAAAATCAATTATTTAATGATGAATGGTATTAGAAACATTCAATGGGTTGTCTTTCAAAATATTATACAAGTCCCAACCAACCACAACACATCCAACCATCCTCACAACTGAAGGCGGGTGCTGTCAGATGCAGCTTAAAATGGCATGGATCATATCCTGCCTTCACATATCAACGATATGTGTGCATCAAGGATAGTGCATTTTTGGCACTGCGAAAGAAAGAAGAGGAATACTTGCATCCAATAAAAATTAGCAATGACTAATAATTCATAAAACTATCAACACAATGCTCCACCTCTTTAGTGTAAAAGAAGGATTGTAATTGTGTTCTAATCAATACTACCAATCCACAAACAATAAAACTTTTTTCAAAATGACTCTCGCTAAAGCCTATCAATCTACTTTACACTAAAAAAATGACACTCAAATATGCATTGCTATTGGAGTGCAATTACTAGTATATGTGATTATTAGAGTGATGGGTAGACAACTTACTTCTAAGTTCTAACCATACAACAGTTACCAAATCCAGGGGGATCAGAATTTTTGGGACCAGCTAGATTTGTCTAATTCAGTCCACATTTCAATTCATATGGAATTTTTTACCTAACCTTTTCTAAGATTCCAGATTTCTGAATCTTTTGACTTCATGGACGAATTGAATTTTCTTAACCTGGTAATTATGAACCATACCAGTAAAATTTCACCAATATAGGTTGAATGACACTGCAGCTATTAAAGTGTTTAATTCACTTGTCCCTCCTTTCTCAATGATTATTTGATCACTCTAAATACGAAAAAATTTAGTATTAAATGTCTTTCATTTGCTTAGATATGGATTTATATACTATGCTGATTGCATAAGTCATGATGCTAATTCAACCTCATAACCTATGAGTTTCCCCTATTAAAAGTATTTATTTGTTTCAAATTTAATATAGCCAAGCATACCAACCTGGAGTTTTTTCTTCTAGCATTTGAGGACTTTCTGCGAAATCTACTGCGACCAACTTCCTTAACAAACAGTTTAGAATCACCCAATTCTGATCCACAAAGTTTTACAGCCTTTGAAACTGCATCGCTGCCTTCAAATTTAATAAAAGCGACCCTGAATAGTTACGAGAAGGCAAATTAAGAATTAGTATATAAGAAAGATCATCTCCATGTTATCAATTTTTCTTGGAAAAAAAAAACACCCACCTCCTAGAGTCTCCTGCCTGGATGTCCTTGGGAACGTGGATATCTTTGATGCTTCCACAATTCTCAAAATGCTTCATCAAGCTTTTCCGAATCTGAAACACATTTTATATATCAAGGTGACTAATCCAACCTAAAAATAACACAGTAGGAAACAGGTGCAAGATTTAACAAACTCACATCCTCCTCCTGTTGGCTCCTTTCTAATCCCCTAACAAGAACAGTGGAACCCAGCACATCCTTGTTGCTATTATTGCCATAGTCAGCTTACATTAGCAGGTAATCATTGATATAACATTTACCAAATATTTTATCATTTAACAATATTCAAACCTTGCGTCCATTAAAAAATCTGCAAGATCTAATAATACCTAAGGTTTTCTGCCAAATCCAGTTTAACATTCCGATTATGAAACATTTCACCATTTTTCTCCAAAGCCTGAAAAGTAAGAACCCAAACCCACAAAAAGGAATTAGGATTTATATTAAGTACCATGCATGTCACAGCTTTATAAAATTACAAATGAAGGTATGCATTTAAGAATACAATTTCAAACACCGATGAGACAACAATCAGTCTTCAGTGGAACTGTTAAGGTCATACAGGGAAAATTCCTACTTTTTCACAGAAAATCCGAGAGATAGATTTTTCAGAAAGAAGCAAATAGCGGATAAATAATAACAATGTAGGATAAAATACTTAAGTTTATAGGTTTTACTTAATTAAACAGTGGAACAAGCATGACTCAATTCATTAGAACAAAGATACGAAGACAAAGTCACAAGTAACCTATGTCACAAGGTTCGAGTCCATGTTCGTGTTTCGCAACAATAAAATTTGGAAAAAAAAATCCTGATTAAATTCGCTTTCTACCGATTTGAATTTTTTAAAAATATAAATAATATACCCATAAAAATAAAACAATATTATATTAAAAATCTAATTTTAATATGTTAAATACAAATAAAATTAAAAAACAAATGAACATTATTTGAAAACAAAATATTAAAATATTAAATTGATTTAAAAATAAAAACAATCGCAACCCTAAGTATACTGCCCATGACTGGTAGTCGAAGAAAAAGCACATGCGGGTTTGAGTCCATTTGGTAAATCAAAATCAAAGTATACTTTGAAATTGTAACATGTCACTAAATATTCTAACCTTACAGAAGCTTCTCTAACGAAAATGTTAAAATCTCATAGATTCCCTAGCTCAAAATCTCAAAGACACCTGAATTGTTTGAATCTGCAAGCCCAAGCAGTCATCACGTCGGCAAACAAATTCAACATAGGCATCACAGATTATAAATACCTAGAGACTCATTTTTTTTTTTAGTATATTTTACTAGAAAAACCGACGCCCTACTCCGTACAAATTTTTCAGCAAACAAGAACGGGTTTTTAGGTTTTTTATTAAGTTTGCCAAATTTTGAACTTCATGGCCAAAATTCGGCAAACCCTACAACATAGCAAGTAACTAATCAAACACAAATTCAGAAGAAATTTATAGAGCCAAAGTCTACATCTTCTGAGATATTTTGTCATTTATGGAACCCTGCAGAATTACAGATTCCCACCAGAACATGTAACAAGCAGGAATCATTGTCCCTTTGTAGAAATGCTTAAATCCAATCAGGCAGATCTTTCATTTGGCAGAGGACAATCCTACCAATAAATGGAAATCAATTAGTAAGTTGTAGAAAAACTTCCTGCTGAATCCCATCCTTGGTAATGCACCTGAATGAGATTGGATTGTAAGATCAATCCATGCAAGTGGTAAAGATTATAGGAAAAAGAAGTTATATATTCAATGCTTGATATCAGCTGTCCGCAGTATATATTAATGTATGACTATCAATTGTATGGACATGATGTATGAAAATGCCATGGAAAGGGAAATGGTAGGCACTTGCAAATGACATTCCAAAGGCAATAAACAAAAATAAGGACAAATGCATTTCAAAAGTGGACACAGAAATTTATAAACTATATTCCACAACCTTGAGAGCAACGAAATTGTTGGTCTTGGTAAAGACTGCCATCACTAGCATTTGAATCAAGTATAATATGCTTCTAAGAATCACTCATATCGAATATATTTATCTATGAAGATAATATTCCAAACAACCAGTCAATATGCAGGAGAATTAGTCAATAAATGGCTTGTAAGAAGTCCAAAACAACTGTTCCCAAATCTGAGATGCATTTAACCACCTTTACAGCTGCTGCTTCTGTTGCAAATGTAACATGACAGAAACCTTTCATGGAACCATCAGCATTCTTAGCCATTCGAATATCAATCACATTGCCAACATCTTCAAAAAAACTCAACCTGTTCAATAAGATAAGTGAGATAATAGTTAACCAAAAGTTCAAAACCAGGAAAATACACATATAACAAGAAGGATGCAACAAAAGTATAACACCAGAATGATTTTAAAAACATAAATTTGCCATAGATAAAAACATACACATTGCGGCGGCTAATGGAGTAAGGCAGATTTCCCATAAACAGAATCTTACTTCGAGTAGCTACTGGTGTCTTTGGAACAGGTGCAAAAGACTGCAAAAAATGAATTACACAGCCCAGCACAATTATCATTATCAGAAACAGCAGGTGAGAAAGACTGCAAAAAATGAATCATGTAGCTCATTACAATTATCATTATCGGTCAGTAAAGGAACAGCAGGTGAGATGACATTAAAAAATGAATCACACGGCCAAGCACAGTTATCAATATCAGTCAGTAAAGGTAATAATGACAAAAGCATGCTGAATTCTAAAATTGTGTAAATTTTGTTCCTTAGCCTTCTGATTTCATAATTGATCGTCATTTACTGAGCCAAATTCTTCCAGATTAACCACTTCAGCATGCACTTATTAATCAAGAGAATCCTATTAATATTTAGAACTTGAGACAATGTGAAGAGCAGATTTGACCATATATGTATATCTGAATTATTCAAGCATATACTGCATTAACTTCCCACTGCTTTACATTTATCTTTATGCTTGTTTATGGTTATTACTTATTAGTTATTAGTATATCGATGTAGACTAAGAGATGCTATATAATCATAGATACTCATTGGCATGCTCCTTTGCACTTGTTTGTTTTACATATCCTATGGCCCATTTTCGGTCTTCCATGTACCTTAGTTCTTTTCTCCAACCTGTCACACCAAATTTTAGAGACAGGAGATCCATTTTAAGGATAACTGTAAATTAGAAACAATTTTCAGGGGATTTCGACTCCTGTTGCATACCTATATACAGCATATTGATTTATGTTATGTAATCAGCTATTTTTATGAAATCTCATATTTTCAAATGTTAAGTTTAGGTCATAGGCCCTCAGGAATGCTATGATTTTTTATTTTATAAACAAAACTATATATCCACTTTTCATTGCATAATGCAAAGGTTAAATCATGCATTGAACCATTGTGATCAAGGGCATTGTGCCCTCGCTGATCCATTGTGCTTGCAGGTTTGAATCTTCATTTTGAAGCTATTGGTGTTCATGTCGGTGATTTCATGCTCCAAAGCCTCATTGGGCAATGTGCTCATGGGCTTTGTGCCCCTACTAGGTTACCGAGCTCTCAAATTTGCACTATTCCTGTTAATGCAGTGTGCTCATGCTGAGGATGAGGTCTCCCATTGTGGCCTCACCTAGCTCAGCCCAGGCTAAAAACTCCCATGCTACCGATCATATATATATAGCAAAAACCTAGTTATTAGTCAGATCGTTCAAAAGAAGAGTACACCAAAACAACATGCAAATATTAATGCTACCACACTTATAAGCTGCATAAAGCAAACAAAGGCATACAACAATAATCTGAACGTCAAACTTGAACACACAACTTATCAGTAATTTTTTAGTTTTCTTGGCAATTAGGAGAATTTGTGGTTACAAGGATAAGAACTAACATCATCTGAGGTCCATGGTGTGTAGAGATACAACCTACAGTACCTAATGCCATTCACCTTGCCTCTAGCTCCCCTGACCCTTTGAGATTGACCTTGTGGCATCGAGAATGTTACACTCAATAATGTTAAAGGGTCCACTTACATGACATGGGCCTAACTTAGAAGTTGAAAATACTGTGTTCACAACTTCTTCATGTCTTCACTTAGGGTTCCCATTAGATTGAGAAGCATATTTTGCAAAAACTGCGAGAGGCTTCCCAAATGACATTGTAAATTTTGTACCTAAAGATGTGGCTTTCACTGGACAAGGAAGAGATATACAAGGAAGAGGAAGCCAATGTACTAGTAGGGGCCAAAAATGAACCTCATCACAATAATGATGAAAGAAAAGTTGTTTAGAAATAGTCCACCTCAGTTTAATAGAGAAGAGTAGTCATCAGATCTTGTAGTAGATGTAGAGCCTGAAGATGACCCTCGCTATTCTGAAGCAAAACAAGAGAAATCTAATGATGACTTTGATTAGCCCTTCAATAAAGACCCCATAAGTTAAAAGGGGTAAAAGGGATTTGAAATTAAAAGATAATATACAAACAGTGGAAAGCTTGCAAAGATGTAAATATTAATAAGTACTCAGAATGATTTGTGGGAAAGAGAAGAATTTTGCTCGGTGGAAAGGTAGTTGAACTGATTAGTCATAGTTGGAAATGCTTTAAAAAGCTTTGCGGAACATTGGAAGAAGGTTGGCTTTTGTACATTTGAAATTTCAAATAGAAGAAACACTGAATTCTCTGCAATTTTCTGTAAGTTTGCTGATCCAGAGTGCAGTACAGCCCGTACAGATTGGTTGTGATCTAAAAGGCATTTGTACTTGGTAGACATATGTATTAACTCCATTTTTTATTTGATTTGGAAGGATTTCACAGGGTTTAGAGAATTTTATTGATATTTTACTACAGGCGGGTCTGTGAGCCTTGTGTGAGGGTTTGTAAGTAAATAAAATGAGATAAACACCCATTCCACCGTTAGATTTTCTTATAACTTGGTGGAATGGGTGCTTAAAGTAGGTTTTAGATGTTTATGGAGTTTTATTGAGCAGGGAGTTGGTTTCGATGGCCATTGGATGATGCCCTAGTGGATTTTGTTCAAGGTTTTAAGCCAAAATGGTAGCCAAGATTAGGAATCTGATGAAATACCATTGTTAGAAGTTGGGAGATAGTTTATTTGGCAAGGGCAGACCTTATTATATGTGTCTGAAGCGTTGGCAGAATTGTTGGAGGCCTGGAGTGTTGATTTCCAATAAACCCTCTTGGAAAATGGCTAAAATGGGGGTTTTATGGTTTGTTGTCTTTGGAAGCATTTCTCTGGTTAAGAGTTGTGGATTCTGAGGTTTTGTAGGCTGGTAAAGGTCTGTAATTTGAGATTTAAGGTTGAGAAGGTGTTTAGAGTGCACTTGCTTTGAAAATTAGGCCTAATTGGCTTAAGGGGACAGTGTTGCAGCATTGTTTTGGAGGTGTTGGTCCAAAGTGACCTAATGTGCTTTTGAGATATGTTTTGTAAGAAGGTAAAGGGTATTTGAAATGACCATTGGTTTATGGGTTTGAGATTTTGTCTGCAGGTTGTAGAAGGAAAAGCTAGTTTGGAACCTGCTGTGACCTTTTCACACATCGCCCCATTGCAAATGGGGACCCCCTTGTTTTTTTTTCTTTTTGGGGATTTGCCTTGGCATCACAACTGCTAATCACCATTTTTCTTTTACAATGAGGAGTTAGAGTTTTTGCGTGGTCATCAAAGTTAGTTGGGAAAATCATGACTGAAACAGTGTCTGGACATCGTCAAAGTGCTCAGAAGCCCGGAGGACAAAGAACGCCATTGCTTTGGGTCAATTCTGACACCTCCTATTTTTGTGGGATTTTATTTTTTTGCTTTTTTGCTTTTTTGATTTTGGCACTTTGGGACCAATCCGGGAAGCAGCTTTTTTGGCCTGCTTTTTGCTTTTTTAAGCATTTTTGAAAGTTGACCTAGGATTGGATCCCTTGGGTCATGGCAACAACGTTCCTATCTTCAAAATCAAAATTTGTGTCTCCAAGTATAAAAAGCAAGGTAAAATCTCCAGACAAGGTTTTGTTCCAGATGAACATGAAGTGTTGAGCAAGAAATTCACCTAAGTGTCAAACATTGTCAAGCCAACCTTGAATTCCGCCCAAGGTAGAGATGGCATGAGGTTGATGAAGTTCGCCCAAGGAAGAGCAATGTCCAAGGAAGTTCAAAGCCCGCCCAAGAGGAGATGGCAGAAATTTGGCAAAGTCTGCCCTAGCTCAAGAATGGATGGCAGGCACATGGTCAAGTCCGCCCAAGAGGAGATGGTAGAGATCAAGCCAAGTCCACCCAAGGGAAGTGCATCATGTCCAAGCCAAGACAAAGTCTGCCCAAGGGAAGTGCATCATATCCAAGCCAAGACAAAGTCCGACCATGCTTGTCCAAGAGAAGGCAAAGTCCACCCATGCTTGTCCAAAGGAAGAACAAAGTCCGCCCTAGCTCAAGAATGGATGGCAAGACAATTGTAAACTCTGCCCAAGAAAGATGCAAGCTAAGCATGAAGTCCGCCCAACACTTGGGAACATTTGGCATGACAATCACCAACTCCGCCTTAGCAAATGAGCAAAGTGGCACAATAACTATGAAGTCCGCCAAGGAAAACTCATAAAATTGGCTAAGTGTTGATACCTTGGGGAGAAAAACTTTGAAAATTGGCTAAGTGTTGATACCTTGGAGAATAAAATTTCAAAATTTGGTTAAGTGTCAAGGAAATTCCCTAAGCAATGAGCAACTCCCCCGAACATGGCCAACCAATCATGAAGTTTGCCAAGGCTAAATTGAAGATGTTCAAGACACAGCCAAGTCCGCCGAGGAGAAATGAAGGAAGATGTCTTGCCAAGTCCAAAGTCCCAAGAATGGCCTGCTGATCATGAAGTCTGCCCAGCTAGCAAAAAAAGAATTGGCTTGCCAATGAGGAAGTCCATTCAAGCATAATAGAAAAATGGCATGACATGTGCCAAAGTCAGCCAAGGTTAGAAACAAACATGGTAAAATTTGCCAAGAGGAAACAAAAAATGGCTAAGTGTGGATATTTCCTATAGCAAAAGAATCAAATTTTGACTAAGTGTTGGAAAGAAAACTGGAAGAATGAAGAGGGGAATAAAGAGGAAAAGTAAAGAGGAAATGAATAAAATCCTTGTCCAAGGATGGAATCTGCCCTACTTAGCACAAGCCAAATTCAGAATTGAAGGCAAATCCACAAGTTCATTTGAGCATAGAGATGGCCAAAACCTTGGCTAAGTGTTGAATGGTCCACATGAAGGTGTTACAAAATGAAATTGAATAGCCAAAATTTGGCTAAGTATGGGAAATACTTCACAGAGAAAGTTCCAATTTCCTCCATTGTGGCGAAAGCATAGGGGAGTTCTTCTCCAAATTCAAGGCACTTGAAGGAATTTCAAAGCAATTAGGAAAGAAAAGTTTAATAACTTTAAGTCTAGACATCTGCTCCAAGGGGAGACTTCCAGACCTCAAAGATTCAAATGCAAGTGCAAAGGACAGAGTCGTCGGCAAGGAAAGATATTCTAAGGCAAGAACATGGAAAAAGAACAAAGTGATCAAGGGGGGACATCCAACATACTGAGATGCGCCTCGTCATCTTCCAACCAATCAAATTGTTCCAAGTTAGCATGTCTAGGTTCAATGAACCTGACACTCCATAATGCAACAACTTTCTATTTTATTGTTGGTTTATATTTAGCAAAAGGACAAGTGTCCCAAATGTAATTTTCTCATTAGTCGAGAGGTAGTTAGTTGTGACAAACCCTAATTAGGGTTTTATTTTGTAATCTCAGCCATTGATTTGAAATCAATCTTGGCCATTGAATTGTATTCGAGGAGCCTATAAATTGAGCTCACCCCTCATTTGTAAAACATGGGAGCATGTTGCAAAACATGTTGAGATAAGTAAATTGTTGCTTACGACTGCCAAAGTAAAAAGTAATGCATTGTTTGAATTGATGGTGATTACTTCTCTTATTTTGGAGTTAGCATGGTTCTTATCCCTCATCATAGTTTAGATTTTATTTCATGTATGTTAGATGAATGAAAGATTTGATAGTATGGATTGGTGAAACTCTTGCTCATACTTTCTTTGAATGAATGATTTTTGTTCAATGCATAAAGTTAGCCTAAGCCTATATTGTGGATGTTTAACTTTTGTCTAGATAAATATTGTTCGATTTGATGGTAGTTATTCATGATGTGAAAATCATAAGCACACCCCTTGAAGATTGCACCCACTTTGTGTAGTTGTCCTAGCATGGCGAAGCAAAGCATGGTTATTGGTTTCACCAAGTCAATACCGTCTCTTGAATTCTTAGGAGTAGATTAGAACTTCTAAACCCTTATCTCCTTTTCAGTTTGCTTGAAGTCCATGATCCAAGACCCAAACAATAGAGCCTCGTTGTCTATACCTTCATTGTGAATTGAACGAGCCTAGCGTAAGTCCCTTTGTGTATTACCAGCATATCACAACGTCCATTGAGCTTATCCACACGTCAAGCCCTGACAAAAGAAACCTTGGAATCGCCATATGATCTTCTTGCAATCTTAGCATATGCGGTGATTTTGTTCAAGAGAGGATAGAATGTCTTTGGACATTTTATTCTATGTCCGGTGGGTAATAAAACGCACACCAACAGAACCCTACAAGGAATGGTGAGTAATTGGTGAATAGAACTCCTAATTGAGATATTGGTGATTGAAGGTTGTTTGAATCTAATCATATTGTGATTGTTGGATGGTTTACCTCCCTGCTCTACATCACTCAAATATGGTCACTTGTCTCCATCGGTGTAGCCATGGACTTACAGTCCATAATCCCAAATCTTCTCAGTATATCTACAGTGCATTTCCCTTGACTTAGGAAGATCTCATCAGGTCTCTGCCATACTTCTAGTCCCAGGAAGTAATGCATAAGACCAAGGTCCTTCATCTCAAACTCGAAGGCTAACTCATTCTTACATTGAACAATGAGCTTCTCTGTTGCAGTGAGAAATAGATCATCAACATAAAGGACCAAGATCAAGGCCTCACCATCAACAATCTTGAAATAAAGGTTGGAATCTGCATCATTCTTGGTGAAACCCAAACTCACTAAGTATCTATCAATCCTCTCATACCATGCACGAGGTGCTTGTTTAAGACTGTACAAAGCCTTCTTCAATCTGCACACATGGGACTCCTTCCCATGAATCACAAAGCCGTTTGGCTGTTCGATATACACTTCTTCCTCAATCACACCATTTAGAAATGCAGTCTTTACATCCATTTGATGTAACTTCCAACCCTTGGTGGAGGCAATAGCAATAATCGTCCTGATGGAAGTGTATCGAGCAACAGGAGCAAATGTCTCCTCATATTCTATTCCCTCCTTCTAAGAGAATCCTCTTGCCACAAATCTCGCCTTGTGTTTCTCAATGCTGCCATCAGCTGCATGCTTGATTTTGTAGATCCATTTGGAAGTCACTACTGACTTCCCTTCAGGTCTCGGAACAACATCCCATATATCATTTTTAATGATGGACTGATACTCTTTCGTCATCGCATCTCTCCATACCTGCTAGCTAGATGCCTCCTCATAACTAAAAGGCTCAGAATCAATGATGTGGCTCATCAATGCCACATAACCTGGGAACTTCTGAGGTCTCTTGGTCTCCCAAAAAGTGCCTCGAGGAGCTGCATATCTTTTTGCCTCCTGCATGGTTTTTCAAGCCCACAAGGGCCTCTTCCAACCTACGGCAATATCTATAGGCCCCTCAGTTGGTTCTATAGGATCAACTAGATCAATAGTCTCAGCCGGTTCGTCAAACTCCCTCTGAATGGAAAGAGTATAATCGAGGGATGAATCCATATCCTTTGGAGCCTCTTGCTCCTCACTATCCATCTCCATGTAATACCCTTTAGATCTCCTGAAAGATACCTCCTCTTCAAAGGAGGCATCCCGGCTGATCTCAATCTACTTCTGCCCTAAGATGTGTATTTTGTAAGCCTTTGAAGACTCACTGTAGCCCACAAATGTACCCTTCCTACCTGAATGGTCCAGTTTTGTTCTTTTGTCCTGGGGCACATAAATGTACACAGGAAAGCCAAATATCCTCAAGTGACTAACCTCAAGCTTCACACCTGTGAAGGCCTCCTCTAGAGTCATGTTCTCCAATATCCGATGAGGACTTCTATTCTGAACATATACATCAGTTCTAGAAGCCTCTACCCATAGGAAACTCTGCAAACTCTGATCATGGATCATAGCCTTAGCTACCTCTACTATAGATCTGTTCTTTCTTTTAGCAACTCCATTTTGCTGAGGGTTGTACGGAACACAGAACTCCCTCTTGATCCCTGCCTCAATGTAGAAATTACGAAATCCTCCAGAAGTGTACTCCCCTTCATTATTTGAACTCAGAACCTTAATCCTCTTCCTGGACATGTTCTCAACTTGTTCCTTGAATTCTCGGAATCTATCAAGGACTTCCTCAGACTCCTTGGATTTCAAGAAGTAAATCCAAGTCTTTTGAGAATACTTTGTGAGAGACCTAAGAACAACAATAATGAATTGATGCTAAAATACCAAAAATAACTCTTGCAATCAGGTGCAAAACATCAAATATTACACACACAGATCAATAGTTTTCACCAGTTTAAACCAGTCGATCCCAATAACCTAGTAGTATCAATCTCAGTTCAATGGTGTCACATTCAAGATAATCAATACCATCAGAATACTCTTAATTGGTGTGATCTCGATCTGCTTGTACGACCTCTTCTTCTTCTTGGCCCTCTATGATATATCCCTCCTTCATTACAACGAGTGTTTTCTTATATGGTGCAATGCCAAGGGACGTGACTTCTAAATGGTTTTGTTCTTTATTCCCAATGCATCTCTTCATACGCAATTAGTGGTTTTTAGTGTGCAACTAATATTTTTGTATCCTCCATAGTCTTGACTACGTGCTTGTGTTATATGTTGACCTCCTCATTCTTCAGTCGCGTAGATACCTTACTACTTATCGATCCTTGCTTAATCTGTCACTAGAGTACCCAGGTTAGTCATGAGAATGTTCTATACTATAGTACAAGTCTCCCCCTCTTGTTTTTTGCTTGTCCTCAAGCAACTTATAACTCTTTCCTTAATGTTCTTAATCTCTTGATATTCTTGTCTGCTATACCTGTCTTATCCTGGGAAAAAATTGTAACATCTTGTTACATTTAATCTCTTTCCAGGCCTTTTTGATACCTCATTCTTAAGTGTATCCAACCTTATAATCTTGGGAAAAGGTTGTAACATCTCTTCCCAAGCCTTCTGGATACCTTACTCTTAAGTGTACCCAGCCTTATAATCCTGGGAGCAATTTTCCACTTCATAGGCCTTATGGATACCCTATATTTTGGTGTATCCATCCTTAAGATCCTTGAAAGAACCTTGGCTCTGCCCAGGACTTATGGATACCCTATTTGGGTATGTCCATCCTAATTCTTATATGCATTCATCGTTGTAACGTAATATTCAAAGGATGTTCTTGTGCAAGGGAAATGACTTATTAACTTATATTGAAAATATTACATACAATAGTTAGTCTATTTCTTGTTCTAGTCAAGGGGCATTATGTTTTTCCCTCCATAAATTTGTTTATCTTTAAATGCCTTAATAGTTTCTTCCTTTTCCCATGTGGCATCTTCTTCAAGGAGTCCTTTCCATTTGATTAGAGACTCAATAATGATCCTATTCCTCAATTTCCTTTCTCTGGTGTCTATGATAAATTTTGGTTCTAAGGTAAGCTGTCCTTCATCGTCTAGAGGAGGTAACTCAGTACAAGGGATGACTTGCTGCTCAAGGACCTTCTTAAGCCTGGATACATGGAAGACATTATGGATCTTGCTATGCTCATTTTCAGAATGGTTCGAATGTATTTCTCTCCTTGGAATGGTTCTTTCATGAGCATTATTGTTATTCATGTTTTGAAGAGCCTGGAGAATCAACTGATTGGTTTTCTCAAAAAATTTCGTTGGTTTGTTCCATGAAGGTTCTAAGCTCTCGAGCCAACTGTTCAACCATAGTTCCCTTTCAATGGTAGGTTTGCATTCACTTTTCTTCTACAGGTTGGTAGGAAAGATACTCTGATACCATTGTGAGAGATCTATGAACAGCAATAATGAATTGATGCTAAAATACCAGAAATAACTCTTGCAATCAGGCGTGAAACATCAAATATTACACACACAGATCAATAGTTTTCACCAGTTTAAATCAGTCGATCCAAATAACCCAATAGTATCAATCTCAATTCAATGGTCACATTCAGGATAATCAATACCATCAGAATACTCTTAATTGGTGCGATGTCGATTTGTTTGTACGATCTCTTCTTCTTCTTCAACCTCTATGATATATCCCTCCTTTACAACGAGTGTCTTCTTATATGGTGTGATGCCAAGGGACGTGACTTCTAATTGGTTTTCTTCTTTATTCCCAACACATCTCTTCATATGCAATTAGTGGTTTTTAGTGTGCAACTAATACTTTTGTATCCTCTACAGTCTTGACTACGTGCTTATGTTATCTGTCGACCTCCTCATTCTTCAGTCGCGTAGATACCTTGCTACTTATCGATCCTTGCTTAATCTGTCACTATAGTACCCAGGTTAGTCATGAGAATGTTCTATACTATTTGAATGCATATATATATATATATATATATATATATATATATATATATATATATATATATATATATATATGTGTATATATTATTGTATATCTAAATATATTAAATATCTATACATTATCCTTCGATACTCCTTTGTGATGGGGACATCACATAATCATCGATGAAAGTCACATAGTACCAGAATCCACTCAGTGACGCCACAAACATCGGTCCACACAAATCTAAATGGATAAGATCTAAGATCCCCTTAGATCTACTGTCACTACTCTGGAAGGAACTCTTGGTATTCTTACCAAGTGCGCATCCTCTACAGATTCCATCATGCTCTATACTGAGCTTCGAAAGACCGGTAACCATCTTCCCCATAGTGGGAAGAGCTCTGTAATGTAAGTGAGCAAGTCTCCTATGCCATAGCTCACTCAGACTAATAGAGCCATGTAATAATGCCTGAACTAGTCGTATTGACAATCTGTATAGGCTCTCCTAGCAAATACCAATCACACGAGCTGAATTTATGCTAGATTTCTTGGGCCATGCAAGAACCTTTCCTTCAAAGAAGGCAACCTTGTAGCCTTTGTCTTCCAAGGCTGAAATGGAGACAAGGTTCCTTTTGATCCCTAGTACGAACAAACATCACTCAACTGAAGAGGGATACCAGAGTCTAGTTGGAAGGAAGTGGCCCCAGCTCCCTTCACAGCATAACTAGCATCATCTCCAATTATAACTTGAAAATTAGACTCTTTCTCTACTAAGTCTGTAAGATGCTCTCTGTACCTGTAATGTGACGTGAAGCACCACTATCTATCAACCAAGTATCACTATCAATTGGTACATTACTTGAAAGAGCGAAGATGAATAGGAATCCTTCTAAATCGTCTTTTGAGTGTCTTGACTCCTCCTGAGATGTCTCTTCGTCAATGTCGGTAGTAGAAACATGTTGCTTTAACTTTAATTTACAATCTCAGGCATAGTGGTCATACTTGTCACACCTGTAGCACTGAATATGAGAAAGATCCTTCTTTTTCGATTCTGGAACAGAATCTGCTTTTTTGTCTCTATTTCTCTTGAAGATGCCTCTTTTTCCTCCTCTTCCTTTGCCTCTTTCTCTAGTAGCATGTGCAACAAGAACTTGACTTCAATGTTACCCCAAGTTTCTTGGATGAGGATGGCAGGGGACGGCAGGACGAGTCTCCAAGTTTCCAATTTTTCAGGCCAAATTTGGGGACAGCGGGGGGACGGCTATATAAAATATAGAAAAATTTAAAATATATAGGGAAACTTTAAATATTCATATGAAAACTTGGATAAAGCATGCATATATACATTATAGTAACTTAGCATATAACATTTGTGTTACGAATTCATTGTCAATACTCAATATGCATTCAAAATTCAAAATTCATTATGTGATATTAAACATAGTACACTGCTGTCGTCCCCTATTCCTAGGACGTTTCCGGAATGGGGACGGGGGGGTTTAGACCCGGGGACGCATCCCTGGGTAACACTGCTTGACTTTCTTCATTATGGGAATCTCACCCATTTCCTCTTGCTGCCAATCTAGTTTCTTCCTGAATACAATCAGCCCGTAGATGATCAAACTTGGACAACTTGGATCTCCCACTGATGCTCTTAATGAAAGGTTCCCAAGACTAGGGAAGACCATTGAGAGCCAATATAACAAGATCTCTATCTGCAACAATATCCCCAATAGTGCTCAACTGATCTCTCAAATCAGAGATCTTCATAAAGAATGAAATAACTGACTCACCTCTAGCCATTTTTACATGATGGAGTTGTTGTCTCAAAGCGAGGGCTCTACTGGTATTGTTGATCTCATATAGTCCATTTAGTGCATCAAACATTTCTTTAGTTGTCTTCATCTTGAAGATGATCAGTACTAGGTGATCCTTCACAGAGTCTATCATGATCTTTCTAGCCTTCGTACCATTTTTCTTCCACTAGATTTTCTCTGAGTCTTCTGACGGCTCAGGCATATCAACTTCTACA
>VDFB02304374.1:0-25056 GCA_007258455.2 Sequoia sempervirens | reverse complement strand
AACTATTAATGGCAACTTCTCCGAAGCCATTTTATTGCTCTCTATCTCCAGTGTTTCGTTGGTTCAAGTTGCTCTCAGATTTGATATGCTAAACTCAACGAAATGGACTACTAGAGAATGAGATTCAAACTAAAATGCATATTATGCTAAAATGCAAGATTATGCTATGCTATGATAAGATTATTGCTAAGATATGAATATTTCTGAAATACTAAAAGATGTAAATGCGTAAGCGTAATTGTGTATATGTGTTCGTGTGTATGTGCCTATGTGCGTGTAACCGATGCTTGGATTCACACTTGTATTTATAGAGTTTTTCGAGGATTTTGATTGGCTGAGTTGGTCAACAACTGTGATAATTCCTGACAGATCGAACGGTCGAAGATGGATGAGACTGAAGGGAAAAATAGAAGAAAACAAAAAAAGCAGGATTTTTCTATTTTCCTGAAAGAGATAAGATTAGATGATAAAAAATCATCTTTTTAAGAAGATAATGAAAAGATACTAAGAAGATAAATAATGAATTATCCAATTCATTTATTTATTTATGGGTGCATGTTGCTTTTTCTTAATTAAATAAATATTTAATTAAGAGTTTGAGGAAATCAGAAGATTTCATAATTAAATGAAATATCTAATTATGATATGAAGAAAGCAGATCTTTATTAAATAAAATATTTAATTAAATCTGAAGAAATGACATGTGTATGAAATTAATTAAACAAAAATATTTAATTAATTAGAAGAAAGTTTTAAATAGAAGAGAATAAATATTTAAATTTAATTAAAAAAAGATTTAATTAAATTCAAAAGGATGATAATTAATTTAAATAAATAAAAATGTATTTATTTAATTAATCAAGTAGATATGTGAAATAATCAAATAAAATAAATTTATTAGATTATAGTGGGAGAATAGAATGAATGAACAATATAATTAAATTGATTAAATTTGATTACATGTAGAAGACTTTTAGAGAAATTAATTAAATAATAAATATTTAATTAAATGTCGATTAATTAGACATGACCAATTTTATGCACGCACTACCCATAAAAAAAAAATTCATGAAATCTTACCAATTCCCTAAAACAATATTATTTTTGGTTGACACGGGATTTCTTGTGCACTGGAATGCTCCTGCATCACATATTGTGTCCAAATATGGAACTAGAATTGACCTTGAAAGAGTGGCTTCAATTAAGAATATTCCTTAGCCTAAAATAATTAAAGGTATACAATATTTCTTTGGTTATATCATTTTCCTTAGGATATTTGTGCTAAATTTTGTTGAGAAGACAAATTCCATTTCAAGATGCTTAAAAAAGGATAGACCATAGTCTGGGAAGGTGAGCTCACTTAAGCATTATGGGATATTAAAGAAGGAATCAAACAAGCTACAATGTTAGCATCTCCTAATTTCTCAAAGTCCTTTAAATTGTTTTCATTTTCTACATTTCACACAATTGTTGATATGTTATTCTAGAAAAATCAAGATGATTTTAAATATTCTATTTCCTTTTTCAACAATTCCCTTTAGGTTGCAAAATTGAAATACAATGTTACAAAAAATAATGGTTATGCCCTAGTTAAAGTAGCAAATAAAATTGAACCTTATTTGGTAGGCACAACTATTATAGCCTATGTACCACATGCTACATTGAAAGATATTTTCACTCAACATGAAGTGACTAATAGAATATGTAGATGCTGAAAGGTGAGAAAATTGTTTGCTTCCCTTCTAGGGTTTAGGACCTAAAAGGGCAATTTTCACTAACTTTCACTCAAGAACAAACCCTTGAGATTTCAATGCAAAAGAGAAAGAAATCTTGCAAGAGGGTTGTTTTAGGGGTTGAATATGATCTAATGAGGGGTTCACCACCAAGTTTAAACTTGGAAAAAGATAATGAAATGTAAGATGCAACACTAAACTCTAATTGAATGCAGACTAACACCAAATGACCTATCAAAGTAAATGAAATGAAACAAAAAAGTGAAGGCAAGAAGGTGTGCACCTAGGAAACTAGAGATGGTTGAATGGAGGTATGAGTCACTGGAAATTCTACTTCTATTGTTGATTGGGACTCATTCGCTAAGCTAGGTGAATCAATCTTGTTTCTGGAAAAATGTGCAGGAATAGAAACCTGGCAAAAGGGTATCCAAATCTGCAAAGTCCTGAAATTTGACTGGAACTAGGACTCATTCACCAAAAGTGGCAAATCAGTTTGGTTGGGCTTTTCTGCAGCTTCAAAATTTGATCCTACTCTTCTTTGTATGTTATGTCCTTCCTCAGTGGTTTCCATATCTAAATCTTTGAATTGCAACCTGTAGGTCTTCTCCAAGGTTCTCCAAGGCTTGATGACAACTTTGAATGATTTGCAACTTTTCTTCAATCTTGCTCCTTAGGAAATCTGCAACCTAAACCTGCAAATCACACACACAAAGGAGAGGGGAAAATGTTGTGGGGTTGGTGGATAGGGGTTTTCCTTGGTCAAACTCCATTTTGCAAATAATTCCTTGAAATGAAATCAAATAAGAATGGAGGATGATGAATAAATAAATAACAATGTTGCAACTCACCAAACCCTAGCAATAAGGTGTTGCAAATATGCTTGTAATGGCTCCAATGGATGTAGACTTTGGCTCTTGCTTGAATGATGTTGATCTTGAATGTAATTCTTTCTTGAGTCATAAAATCCTACACCATAATTGTTAGCTCTAAAATAACATGATGCATGAAATCCTTGACATGATGATTGATACTTGAACATTTCTCTAGAATGCTTGAAAATATGCTCTTGAAGACACTTGAATGCTCTTGAATAATCTTGTGAACACTTTATTTCTTATTAGATTGTTAGGTGAAAATATGAGTGAAAGAACCTCCTATTTATACTCAATTATGCAAGAATTCTCGAAATTACAACACGACAAGCGGACATCAGATCTAGGAGAATAAAATCCCACCAAAAATTTGAATTAATTTTAATTTTGGGCCACACGGGACTCATTCACCCAAGATGGTGAATGAGTCCCATCTCACATAATGTATGGGACCAAAAATTGAAAGTTCTTAGAAAGGTGTGAAATATGGTTCGGGACCAAAAGACCTAGGTGGGACCCATTCGCCCAAGTGGAAAATGAGTCCCAGATCACTAAATATGGGCCACACAAGCTAGAAATCCCTAAATTATGATTGGATACTGATTAGTGTCAGGATTATCCTCAAAAAGATGCAATAAATGAGGCTTGTGGATGCAAAATAGGGCCAATTAAAGTATAAGAGGATCCAATTATTAATGACAAGCCTAGAGGAGTGTGAAAATGTGTTACAACACTTTATAACACTTCAAACAAGGAAAGATTAATGTTTATTTTAATTGAAAAGGGGTTTATTAATTGATAAAATGTTAGAAAAGTGTGAAAGTGTGTTACAAAACTTCACAAAACTTTAGCAAGGTACAATTTAAATCCACTAGTTCACAAGGGCCCAAGACCTAATGTGAATGTGTCAACCACATTACAACACTAAATCAAGGTAACATTAGGCTCAATTTCACAAGGAGGGCCCAAACAAGTGTGAAAATGTCCCCGATGACATTTTTCACCACTACAGATGGATAAAAAAATCAAGAGTTCAATTTTGAGATCCAAATAACAAAGCTAGTTAATGGATAAAGTCTGACAAGGTTAATGACAAAATCAAATTTAGAAGTAGTTGAAGTAAATCAATTGGATATATGGAAGATGATGAAAGGAAATATAAATTGAAGGGACCAACTTGGTAAAAATATGTATTGTATTACTTATTCAATCTTAATTATCAATGGAAAATAATTGAGAGCCAAAAAAGGACTTTGAATCTTCATTCTATTAGTTATATTCTTATAGGAAATGAATTGTTTTGAAGGAAAATACATGGTATCCTTTTGAAATACCTAGACAAGAAGGAAATTGTTAGAGTATATTACAAGAGATACATGGTGGAAATTATGGAGGCCATTTCATGGTCAAAACAATTATCCATAGAATCATTTGAGCAGGATATTGGTGGTCATCCTTGTTTACTGATGCACATCAAATAATCAAGAGTTGTGACGATTGCTATAGATTCTTTGGTAATTTAAAGGGATTTAGAGATTTCCCCTTAAGACCATAAACAATGGAAGCCCCCTTTCAATAATAGGATATTGACATAATTGGTGAGATCACTGAGAAATATAGTGGTTGATTCAAATGGATCCTAGTGGCTACTAATTACTTCACAAAATCGATTGAATCCATTCCCACTAGAAAATATTCCAACAAGGTTGTGATTGAGTTTGTCATGGACCATATTGTTACAAGGTTTTTGGTTCTAAATAAAATTATAACATATAATGCTATATGTTTCATAATGAATCCGGCAATGTATTGATGATGAGTATACAATGCAGCTTGGGTAGTAAAATCTTGTGCTATGAATGCATAGGCAGGTAAAGAATACATGTGTTGAGCTACCAAGGAGGTAACAACTCCCAAAGAAGCTAGAGCAAGACCTAATTGAAAGTGAAGAGAATTATTGATTGTGTTGTAAAGACCCTTATGCCCGCGTCCTAATAAGCCTCCCGGAGGAATATGTGCTTCTAAAATATCTTTTATACTGTGTCCAATCCCAAAATTGGTTCTGTACATATGACCAGCAATGAAGAAAACAAATGCAATAGCTAAATGATGATGAGCGATATCAGTTAGCCACAAACTTTGAGTTTGTGGGTGAAATCCTCCGAGAAGAGTTAGAATAGCAGTTCCCGACCCTTGAGAGGTACCAAATAAATGACTACTGGAATCAGGATTTTGAGCATAAAGACTCCACTGACCTGTAAAAAGTGGTTCCAAACCTTGGGGATATGGTAATACATTCAAGAAATTATCCCATCTTATGTGCTGTCCTCTTGATTCAGGAATAGCGACATGAACTAAATGCCCCGTCCAAGCCAAAGAACTGACTCCGAAGAGTCCCGACAAATGATGATTGAGACGAGATTCGGCATTTTTAAACCATGAAACACTTGGTTTCCATTGAGGTTGTAGATGCAACCAACCCGCTGTTAAAAAGAGAGCAGAAAGAAATAGCAAGAAAAGAGCTCCAGTATAAAGATCTTCATTAGTGCGTAAGCCAATTGTATACCACCACTGATAAACACCGGAATAAGCAATATTGACCGGACCGGGGGCACCTCCTCGGGTAAAGGCTTCTACGGCCGGTTGACCAAAATGAGGATCCCAAATTGCATGAGCAATAGGTCTTATATGTAAGGGGTCGTGGACCCATGCTTCGAAATTGCCTTGCCAAGCTACGTGGAACAAATTCCCAGAGGTCCACAGAAAGATTATCGCTAACTGACCAAAGTGAGAAGCAAAAATCTTTTGATAAAGGCGTTCCTCGGTAATATCATCATGACTCTCAAAGTCATGTGCAGTAGCAATACCAAACCAAATACGACGAGTAGTTGGGTCCTGGGCCAAGCCTTGGCTGAACTTTGGAAATCTTGATGCCATAATGCTTTTCAAATCCTCCTAGCCATTATCCTACTGCAATAATTCTTGCTAGGAAGAACGCCCATGTTGTGGCGATTCCACCCAGAAGGTAATGAGCTACTCCTACAGCACGTCCTTGGACAATACTCAAGGCTCTGGGCTGGATAGCAGGAGCAACTTTCAATTTATTATGGGCCCAAACAATAGATTCAATAAGTTCTTGCCAATATCCACGGCCACTAAATAGGAACATTAAACTAAATGCCCAAACGAAATGAGCACCTAAGAATAAAAGACCATATGCAGATAATGAAGAACCGTAAGATTGGATTACTTGAGAAGCTTGTGCCCATAGAAAGTCACGGAGCCACCCGTTAATTGTAATGGAACTCTGTGCAAAGTTTCCTCCTGTAATATGAGTTACCACTCCCTGATCACTTATACTACCCCAAACATCGGACTGCATTTTCCAGCTAAAATGGAATATTACTACCGAAATTGCATTGTACATCCAGAATAACCCTAGGAAGACATGATCCCAGGCAGATACTTGACATGTTCCTCCTCTACCAGGCCCATCGCAAGGAAAACGAAAACCAAGATTGACTTTATCGGGTATTAAACGAGAACTGCGAGCAAATAAAACACCTTTAAGTAATATTAATACAGTCACATGGATAGTAAATGCATGAATATGGTGTACTAAAAAATCAGCAGTTCCTAATGGAATAGGTAACAAAGCTACTTTGGCACCTACTGCTACCAAATCACCACCTCCCCAAGATCCTTAGAATTCATTAACCTTTGTGATGATTATGGGATTAACTTGTATCTTTCTTCCTCATATCATCCATGGGGAAATAGATATATCAAATTCAATGATAAATGTTTGATGAATATCATTGAAATGATGTTGGAAAAACAAGAAAGCTTGGCATTCAAAAATTGAGATTAGCTCTTTGGGCTAACCAAGTCATACCCAAGAAATCTATAGAGAAATAACCATATGAATTGGTATATGGGATGGATGCAACAATTCCTATTAGTGTTATATTACCTTTATACAAATTCATGTAGGAATTATTTGAGGAGCTATAGGATGCCACTATCTACAAGATAAACAAGTTGATCAAGAGCTAGATGAAATTAGAAGAGCTTAGATTTTCAATGCAAAGAAACAATAAAAGGTTAATACTTGATTTATAAAAGAGTCAGTATCACAAAATGTGAAGTTGGAGACTTGGCCTTTATGTAGAATGCTAGGTCATAAGATAAAGGGAAACATGGTAAATTTGATCCCTTATGGTTAGCACTATACATAGTTGTGAATTCTCATGTGGAGGATTCATATTTTATTGATATCCTAGAACTAAGGAATTTCAAGAATTGTTGATGCATGGACAATTTCTAAAAAAAAATTATCCTATGCTTTATCCTTTCTCTTTCCATACATATTTCTTTCAATTTTGTTTGTCTCTGACCCATGGTGAAATGCATGTGTGTTTTACTATGTCTTAGATTATTTTTTAATCCTCGCTATGTCCCATTGGAACATACATCCCCAACTAGAGCCATTGTTGGGACTCAAATCTATAGTGTCATCTTTTCTTGATTTTCTTCCATTATGTGTACCTTAGTCATATTTTAATCATTATTTATAGATAATTTGAGACATCTTAAATGGGTCTCCTAAGTGTTCAAAGACACAAATTCACAAAAAAGTCTAATTCTAGGATTTTTTGGTTTTCCTTTATGTTCAATGTGTTTTTGGACCTTTTAGACTCTTGTGCGTGTCCATACCTACATATCTTCCATGTCAATCTTGACAACCCACTTAAGTTCTTGCTAAAATTTCATCTATGTGTTATTTTTTTAGAGTGTTGAAGTGTCATAGTTGTCCATACTACTATCCTATGGTATCAATGTTTAGGGAAGTTCAACAAACTTGTGTTTACCTTTATTCGTTAGAGTTTCAATGTTTAGGGAAGTCCAAGAATGTGATATTGAATGCTCTAAGCATGACGGCTCAGTTAGCTACAGTGGAAGAAGTGGTGCTATAGGCAGATCCAAGGGAGAGATGTGTGGTATTGTCCAATGAGGTATTGGAGTCCATCAAGGAAGCATTGGAGACAAACCTTCAAGAAACGAAGCTCTTTAAATAAGAAAAAGAGGGAAGAACTCAAAAGTTTAGTGTAAAGGATGGGTTGTCGACATTCACCCAAGACAAAGTCTATATTCCCAAATGGAAGAACTTGAGGAGGAATTTGCTCAATGAGTGTCATGACAACATGTGGGTTGGGCACCCGAGGTAGAAAAGGACCCTCACATTGCTAGAAAGGGGCTTCTACTGGCCAAAGATGAGGCGATATGTTGATGAATATGTTAGAAGTTCTCTCATATGCTAACCGGACAAGGTTGTGACTAGGCCTCCGAGAGGACTGCTCTAGCCCCAACCCCTTCTAGTTAGACCATGGGCAAGTGTGAGCATGGATTTCATAATAGGATTGGCTAAGGTAGATAGGTTCAACACTATCATGGTGGTTGTTGATAGCTCACAGTATTCCATATTTGTTTCGTGCAAGGAAAAGAATGCAACAAACAACTTTTAAAGAATGTTGTGAAGTTTTGGAGTGTTCTACTAAGCATCATCAGTGATAGGGATTCCCACTTCAACAGAGTGTTTTAGAAGTTGTTCAAGCTAATGGGAACAAAGTTGCTAATGTCTACCAGTCATCACCTAGAGATAGATAGGTAGACTGAAAGGATAAATGGTATTTTGGAAGATTATCTAAGGCACTTTGTTTGGTTAGACCAAGTTCAATTAGCCTAGCTTACTAGACCCGTCATAGTTTAGCTACAACATGCATAAGAGTACATTGAGTTAGTTTTCTCCATTTGAGCTAGAAATAATACACTAGTCACTGAATCCTCATATAGTGATGAGTGGATACTTTGGACAATGTCTAGATGCAAGGGATAGATTGAGAGATTGGCAAGATTGGGTTGATTTTGCTAGGCACAACTTGGTCAAGGTTTCTGAAAGAATGAAGAAGTATGTAGACTTTGGGAGGATGAGCACTGAGTCCAAGGTTGGTGACAGGGTCTTTTTGAAGATGGATCCAATTCAGTTTAGGCCACCCAAGGGGTTGAGTCCAACATTGGCTCAAAGGTATGATGGGCCTTACACATTGACAAATAATTGGTAAGGTTGCATACAAACTAAAGTCGCCACATATTTGAGGGTACATGATGTTTTCCATGTCAATTAGCTTTGTCCAAATCATGAAGATAAATAGGACAACAACAAGAGTTCCAACAAGGGGGCCAATGAATGTCTTGGATAGGCCAACTTGGAGGTTCAGGAAGTGATTGATGTCAGCGAGAGAGGATTTGGAAACATGAAATGGAAGGAATTCTTGGTTCATTAGCAAGGCCAACCCAAATATGAAGAATCATGGGAAAGAGCTGAGAGTTTGAGCAAGTATGAAGATAAGGTGTTGGAGTTCTTGAGTAAGAACTCCACCACTCCCTTTTGAGTACTCAAGTTGAATTGGGTGCCTCAGTATCAATGTTAGGGAAAAGGTTGTTGGCATCGAGGGTATTGCCTAATTTGGAGTGGGAGGATATAAGGGGGTGTTGTTTCTTAGAGGGAGAGTGCCAGGTTTGGGACCCTAAAATTGGGGCATGTCATTCCAATATGGAGTGCACTAGGGTGCTAGGGTGCTTCAAGATGGGGCGTACCAATCGTAGAATGAGGTGCACCAAGGTTCCAAGGTACTCAATCCTAGCAAGTGGGGCTTAAGGAGTAGACCAAGTACAAGCATGGAACTAGGTTCCAAACGAGTGTGGAATGGGACAGAGTCCCAAGTCCGCAAGATGGTGCAAGGGCCAAGTTTTGCAGGAATGTTGGGTGAAAATTATGTAATCATCTTTTCAATAGATTACACAACCTAGACTTTAACCACAGCTATGTGAGATAAAATATCTCCTCTCAGAAAGGGGAGGCACCCTTCTTATTGCTAATAGAAGCTACGATAAAACTGATTAAAGTATTTACACAATACACATTATACTTACAAAAATGGGGGGTGTGTTTTGCATTCATGCTTCTCTTTTATCAGAGATGTTTACAATGCTTCACTATTGGAAGTTCTTAATTCATGATAACACTAAACGATGCAAAGACTTAAGTGCACTTTTGTCAAAAGTTTGTCTTGGTGCACAAGCTCTTAGCCTTGTGCACTAAAAAAGCTCTTTGAGCACCCCGCACTTGTGCACTTTTGTCAAAAGTTCATCTTTAGTGCACAAGCTCGATTTTAAGTTTAACTTGGTGCACAAGCTGCACTTTTGTCAAAAGTCTTTTTTTGGTGCACAAGCTCTGATTTTTAGCATTTGTGCACTTTTTTCAAAAGTATGTCTTTGGTGCACAAGCTCTGATTTTTAGCGCTTGTGCACTTTTTGTCTATACTTAGTCATTTTTTTCTCTTCAAGTGTTGGAGCGCTGATTTTCAACGCTCCTACACTTTTGACAGTTTTTTCCTTGGACATTTCCAAATCACTTCATTTTCGCTCCAAATGTCATTTCTTCACTCCCACTTCATTTTTTCATGCCTATTTTCCCATTTCACGCTTGCTCAACATCATTTGCTCGCTTCACGCTTCCCAGTGCTACTTTTTTTGCTAACGCCTATTGATTCACCATCCTTGCAATTTCATTCCAAATTTCATCAAGTGATCCTAAAGGTGATATCTTTTGATCCTGTGAACTATCCCACATCTACAAAGAAGTCATCATGCAACAAGTTGAGGATGCTAGCTTTTCCAAAGCCTTAATGCATATCATTTATGATACACGACTGACCATTAACAATCTTAGGACACATCTTCGCAGTTGCAAGAAAATCCATTCATTCGCCAAAAGTCAATCACAAGAGTTTACACCCTTGTAGATTACACAGTCGGCCTAGATGATGCGTTCATACAGGAGACCAAGAAGAAGTATGAAGACTTCCACGCCCAAAGCAAGAAACCATGAAGACTCTTGATCTCCAGTGTTGAACTTTTTGATGCTTCCCTTTATGCATCTTGTAAATAGTTTTTGACATCTTAAATGTCTTTTCTGCAAATGTAATTACACTAATATCTGAGATGTAGTTTTGCGAAGATGAATTACATTTTGACTTAGTCAAAGTTAGGTGAGATTTTCCTAAATTAGCTCACCTAACTTTCCTAATTTTACTCAACCGATTTCCTAGATTTACTCTTCCCTCTCTTTTATAAATAAGAGGGATTTCTATTGTAATCTTTACCTTTAGTATTTTGCAATGAAGTGTTGCCCTTTTTGAAGCAAAATTGTGAAACTTTGTGTTCATACTTTGTGAATGAGAATTGATCAATAAAGAAGACAATTGCAAGCTAGACTTTGTGTTGGATTCAATATCTTATGAGTTGAGCGCATTTGGTGGTGATTCATGAATGATATTTGAAGGACTTCAAGTAATTTATGTAAACTTTGTGTTGCATTTCTTATTTGGATTTGAGTTTATTGTTTGGATACTTTTGTTGAATGATCTACAAGAATTTGCGCTTGTAATCGTTCGTTCTATTTGAGGAATTGTTGTGTCTAAGAAGACTATGTGCTTCTAATGCAACAAACGACACGTCTCTCACAGATCCATCATTGAAAAAGCTACGGAACGACTTTGTGCCTTTGTGAGCTTCCCCTTTTCTTTTACTTGTTTATTATTTATCACCTCTAGTACTTCTACATTTTGCTTTGACAAGATAGAGGTATTGGCATTACTGCTTGTTGATCGTTTAGAGCTATCATGAATTAAGAACTTCCAACAGTGAAGCATTGTAAACATCTTCTCTGAAAAAAGAGAGAAGCATGAATGCGACACACCCCCCCATTTTGTAAGTATAATGTGTATTGTGTAAATACTTTAATCAGTTTTATTGTGGCTTCTATTAGTAGTAAGAGGGGCGCCTCCCCTTTTTGAGAGGAGAGATTTTATCTCACATAGTTGTGGTTGAAGTCTAGGTTGTGTAATCTATTGAAAAGATAATTACATAATTTTCACCCTACAAGGAAAGAACTTGGGGCACCCAAGTTGGGGCCAAAATGAGGGTTCAAATTTGGGTTGCCAAAAGTGGGATGCCAACATGGGTCTAAAATGGGGTGCCAGTTTGAGTGTCAATATTGGGGCACCAAACTTGGTACTAGTACAGGGACTCAGAGAGTACCAGAAAGGGACACCATCAAGGTGTTCGAAAAAGAGTGCCAAGGGTGCTCTAGGTGTACCAGGGGTTGCACTAGGGTTCAAGACAAAGATCTAAAAAGTGGAACTGGGCATGCCAATGTCGATAGCAAGTCCAAGGATGGAACAAAAGGGGGACTATCATGATATTTGAAGGATGAGGAATTCTTCTAGGCTAGATATTGTGATGGTTTCTCAAGGTTAAAAGTGGTAAACCAAATATTGGGGTCGTGGACCAAACATTACATTCATCCTTCAAAGGTTTGGGAATCAACCAAATAGCTTATATAGGGGAAGAAGAGTACCCTACTGCTATAATGCTAGCATTTCACAAGGTAAGCTACTTCCCATAAGTGAAGTGTCATGGTGGAGAAATTGGAGGCACACAACCAACAGCCAAAGTGTAAGGTGATGATGGAGAGGGAAGTGGTGTTGTAGTGAGGAGTGGAGTAGGGTCTAGAACAATGCAGAGGAGTTGGACTTGGAGTTCCCAAGAGGGGGACCTATGTCTTGAAGTGGCTAAGTCTCCTTGAAGCCTAATTGAGGGGTTGGGGAGCACCAAAGGGAGAAGTGTGATAGCTTCGAAGAGACTTGGAGTCTTTAGGTTGTGGAATCCACGTGAAGAGTTACAACCAATGGTGAGGTCACAACAAGACAACTTGAGTGTGCAAACCTAGGGGTGGGAATTTGTAATTGGATAATTGGGAAATGACCTAGGGTAGTGATCAACAAAAGAGTTGAAATTGAATGTAGATTGAGTCAAGGGTCATTTTGCAATCAATAAAGCTATCTATTTATCCCACTCTCGTGTTGCACTATTTTGTGTGTATGCATTGGTATTGCATTACATTGTGTAAATAAATTTTACTTGCTAGTCAGTTATGTTTGCGTGTGTGTGTTGGTGTATGCAAGTTTTGGAGCTTGGGTGTGCATACGCATAGTCCGACACTCTTGGGCACACTTGATTCCCACAAACAAGTGAAGAAAAGAGTTCTGTGCCACACATAGGCGTGACCCTCTTTTCCAAAATATATGCCATACTTCCACCATTTGAATATCTTTTTTGCTCCTTGGATGTATCATTTTGACTCAAAATCACTCATAAATTTCTTGAATTACTCAAGTTTCCTTTCCATTTCTAAGCTTCTATTCAATTGACAGTTTTTGGCTAAATGTCAGATTTATTAGCATTATTGGCACTACAATGGCAAGCATTCATTATCAAGGTCATGTAAAAGATTTGTTAAGATTATTGGCAACAAAATGTCAAGCATTCATAATTAAGGTCATGTATAAAGGTTGTTGATGATGACTATCACTAGACTTATTATTTGATCTATTTGGAAATGTTACCATTTACACAAACTATGACATGTAATAACAACTATTCTTCCTTAGTTGATTCAATAATGCTTACAAAAGTGTATATCTTCTTCACAATTGGTCTAATAACATGTTTGACCCAAATTTTTGGTAGAACTTCATGCATCATGATCCATAGGAGGACATTTGTTATTAATTTTCCTTAAGGATTTAATATTTGCATCCATAGTCGCATATATAGATTAACAGTACCAAGGAACAATGGAGCTCTACATAAAAGTGTATTTTTTATTCTGATTGAAAAGGTAATATAATGAAGCCTTTACCCAATAATCTAACCTCAAATTTACAACAATATCACAAATTCTACCCCATTTGATATTTTAGTCAATTTGTTGAAGTCTAAAGTCCAATGACTTCACCACTTAAAGCTTGCTTGAATAAATCTACTAAATTTTTCCCTTATCTTTTTCCCATAATTATACATTCAATATCTCTTTTGATATTTGCATTACAATACTTGCATAGAATTCCATTACAATACTTACATAGAATTTTGAGTCTCTTGCAAAAACAAGTTTTGGTGTATTCACCCACTTGGATTCCATTGCTTGCAATATTTGTGTTGCCTTCTATCTTAGGGAGAATTTCCTTTTGCTAATCTTTGATGCTCAATCACTACTCTTCACATCTACATTTGTTTCACCTATGTCAAAAATTGTTTTCCCACTCCCTCACATCACCTTTGCCCGCTCCTATAACTCCTAGTCTTCCTCTACTATTATGCCTTTTTATTATATTATGTAAGTATAATTCACTTCTTTGAGTATATGTGGTTTTTAATATTTCAAATAGTTGGAGTTGCTTATCACATATGCAAAAGACATGTTAAAGGTTGTCAAGAACTTTTTGGGGTGGAGTATTAAGTGCAAATCAATGTGTACCTATTAATATAGGTTTTCTTTTAGTAAACCTAGTGAGCAAAATGCCTAAAGGTTTTTCCTATACTAAGATTCATCATTTTTCATCTATGTTTTGAATTAGATATCTTTTGGAAGAATATTGAGTGTTTACAAATTAGTTGACTTAATCTTTGTTGTGTTACCAAACAATATATGCCTTGTCACTATATCAACAATAGAATTTGGATCTTAAGTCATAGTGTTCCATGATTATATATATCTAAGACAAGGGAACGACAAACTCTTGTAACAATATCTTATTTTGATATTAAAGGCACATTCAAGACAATTTTCAAAAGGATTGCAATAATAGTGCTAGTAAGTTCACAAAATGATGTTGATGGCTTTCACAAATAGGGGTACTACATCAAACTTGACAAGTAGTTAATTTACTTGAATGGTGTAAAAATAAAATTGTTGAATGTTGTAAACAAATATCTTAAGTCCTTAATATAGAAATGCACAATAAAGCATATGCATAAGTGTAATGAGCCTTGCCTAATCTAACCTTAAAAAGTTGTTTGAAGGCTCAAGGAATAATGTCAAACAATTCATTTGTGAAGTCTAACCTTGCTGGTATGGAATTTCAGTTTGATTGTATTGCTTGAAAATGATATCAAGTACATCTAATTGCTTGTAAAATGAATGCTATAATGACTAAGCAATCATCTAGATGCAAGGATGACTCTATTTGATCTTTTACAATGCACATATATGATTCCTACATATAAAATATGCAACTACAGCCAACTATCATTTTTACAAACAGTTGGTATACCACCTATATGCTGATAATAACATCTACAGCCACTTGACATTTGATCAAACAGTTGGCATACAACCTCATACATCATTCAAATGACCATTACAACAATATATAACCCTCAGCTGAAGGTATCTTTATTGAAAATGCAATCACTCTTCAAGAGGAACAATATGAATGCCAATATACTTGCTTACATACATAGCATTATGAATGATCAGGTCTGAAAGAGGTTATTACAGTCTGATTACAGGTTACATCAGCCATGCTATACACTAAAGCAATGCAACTAAATCTTCCCTATAATGATATGCTTTTGACATACAATAGTGCAATGATAAATGACATATTTTATGACAAATCTAGGGTATTGGAGAACCTGGAAATTAATGGCTGCTTGATTGGAAAATTCGAATCTCCTTGACTGCTCTGAAATTTGCCTCCAAACCCTAGCGCCTAGGCTCTATCACCTCCAATGAACCTTCAGATTTTTATTTGGATTTTTTGTGAGCTCCTTGAAGAAATCGCCCTAGGTCTTGAGCTGCCTCTGCTGCTGGTATATCAGACCTCAGATTAAATTGCTAGATGCCACAATGCTCCTTCAAACAGCATATGATATCATCTTTATTCCTCAAGGAATGATGTGCTGCAATACAATGAAGAATTCGATGCCAAATGGATGAGAAATGAACAAAAAGTCATGGCCTCTATGTATGCAGACTTGGACTTCAATTTGCTGATGACTGGTAATGGCAAATGCCTCCGAAATAATCTCCTAATGCTCAAAATCTGCAATAATGAATGCCCAGCACTGTAGCGCGTCACTGTAGTGTGGTACTGTTCACGTGGTACTGTAGCGAATCACTGTAGTGTTACTGTAGCACGGCACTATTCACACGTACTGTAGCAGCCAACACTAATTCTGATATGGGATTGATTATCTTTAAAAACCCTTCTTTCAAAAAGCACAATAATACATCAGCTATTGTACTCAGATGTTTTTAACAATGAAGCACGAATAGAAAGTCTGAAGTAACTTTCTCCCAGCTGCAATAATTCAAGTGATATTTCACACCCTCAAAATTGCTATCAATAGGAAGTTTTCGTTTCCTATGACAATGAAGTAATCTGCAGAAACCCTAGGCTCCACAAGATGCAACAACAACAACAACATCAAATCTGCCTGCTGAGAATGAAGCCCAAGATGTCTATTTATTCTTTTTCCCCAATTTCTCCAGAAGCTTCTAGAATATTCTTTTATTTTATTTAAGTGACTTTATAATATATTTTAAAATCAAGTCACTTTATTAAATTAATTAAATATAAGGTCACCTTTTAATTTTAATTTTATTTGATAACCTTATAATTAATTAACTTAATACCACTTAATGATTTAATTAAAGTAACTAATTAGTCATCCTCTTGAAAATCATTATTTTGGACAACTTAATTAATTAAATCAAATTACCTCTAAAACGGGGACATTACAATAAGTTAATTTGTCGAGAGCATAGGTGTACCAAATTTGGTTTAATCTCTTACTTATTATAGTTCAAGTTGTTCACTTGCTTGCATCCTACAAAATGGTCCCAAGCATGCATTTTCTCATTGTTTTATGCTTCAAACTTTGAAACAATAAAAATGCATTTCCATCATTTGATTGTGTCGACAAAGATTCAAAATCATCTCTACCTATCAAATACAAAATATATATTTTAAATTACTTTGTGTTTTGTTTTCTTCAAAATTATTAGTTTGGACAACAAGTCAAGTGATTTTCATGTTTTCATGATAATGTAAACTTTCTTCAAAATTCAAAATGTGTTCAAATCAATTTAAAAAACACTCAATGTGTGTTCAAGATTGGATTTTATTCTCATAATTCTTTTCTACAATAAAAACAATAAAATTTTGATTATACACTAAAGCAAAACTTTCACACCCTTTTTTCTCGGCTTAAATTAATTTTGATTTGAATTAAATTAAAACATTCAATCCTTTTTTAAAATATTTTAATTATTATCATACATTCAAACATCAACAATAAAACTAAAAGTTGCATAAGTGAAATTCTTATTATGAAAAAATAAAAGTTTAATTAGTTGAATGTATATAAGTGTGCCTACATATTGGTTTAGATTACTACTCTATGATAATAGAGATTGTGTTCTCTTAGATTATATAGGAGGAATGATGCTTTTGTGTTAGATTATTAACAGTGAGTTAGAATTATGTCCACAATTATAATATTAAATGTTTAATAGATTTATTTTGAATTAGCTCAATTAATAACTTGAAATTGATTTAAACAAATATTAGGAACTTTACAAATTATCATAAAATTAAATTCTTGATTTAAATAATTGTAAGAGAAGAATCAACGATAGAAATTTAGAAAACATTATCATTAAAATCAATGATCAATTAACACAAAATGGTACACACTTATTTTTAACCAAATTGGGTTTTATATAAACAAGAGGCATTACGTCGTTCCTGCGGTAGATTTGTGAGTTGTTGTTTGTTTGAGAATTGCTTAACATAGTGGTAATAATTGCATATACTAAGAAATATATATCAATGTAAATGCATAGCAAAGTGAAGAATTTAGATATTAAAGTAGAAATATATATCAATGTAATTGCATAGCAATGTTCATAGAAAACTAGAAATAAGTATGAGTGTAAATGCATAGAAAAGTCAAGAATATGCATTTTTCTGTCTATAGACCACTATGGTCAATATATTACAAATGGTAGTAGATAATTATATTATTGTTTGTTGTAGTCATTAATTGTGAAATGAAAATCCTATAACATATAGAACTATTGCATATTTATTGTGCTTCTTCAAGATGTCCCAGTTTTTCTCCTTGCTGAAGATGACGACCCAAGTATTTTTTGACATTGCTTTCTGCAGAAAAATGTTTCAAGGTGGTTATAAGGACATTGTTTGTTGTTTTATGTGATAATCTTTCAATAGATAATGTAGTATAGAAATTGAATTTTTAAATGAAGCTAAGTGTTTGTGAACTACAAGCGTACCTGGATATAAGATCTATATATCATTCTTCAATACATTGTGCATTGGTTATGAGGTTGTTTGGATTCAGTTTGAAATGTCCTTTTTTGCAGAAGTCTCTTAGGATGAAGACAATTGATGATTTGTCATCAATGTATTCTTCATAGGAAATGTTCAGTAATTCGGGAAGCAAGAGTTGGATAACAGATCTATCCATTGCACATTCCATTGTTTTCTTTCTATCACTTGTCAAATCACTTTCAAGTAGTGAGAGTAGATATATGGAACTTGTTGTTTGCATTTAATACAAAAAGCAGTTTGTTCTTGTAGTTCTCCATATGTATCAAATTTGTAGTTGCAATTAAGACAGAAAGCCTGAAACGGATTTGAAAATGCATTGGCTATTCTTATTGTTCCATGAATCTGCAAAATATAACGAAGATGTATATTATGTATTTTAAAATAATTTTCTAATAGTGTATAATTTCATAGGTGCAAATGTGCTTGTGTTACATGTTGAATACAAAAAATTGTTTACATAATCAAAGGGCTTACTTACCTCAATTGTTGAATGCAACAAATTGTTGAGATACTCGGAGGCCCTCTTGTTATTCAATTTGCTGATGTATGTTGATTGAGTTGTTTGTAGAGTGTTGTATTTTGATTCTCGCCTCTTTACAATGTTCCTAACAACATGATTGGATATTGTTGAAGGTGTATTTGTTCTTCCATTGAAGAGAAATGATGTTCCAAACTCTCATGTATTTGTACCTATATTGTGGATGCATGTTTTTATTTGAAAATTTATCTTTAGTTAAAAACTATGGTAAGCAGTAATTGATGCAAATTGCAATGAAATAAAGAATTAGAGGAATATTTATACCTGTGCTTTGTCCATTTCTAAATGGCCATCTTTTATTTCAACAACAAATTGGAAAGAAGTTCTTTTTGTGCCCAACACAAGTGCCCCTACAGATCCAATTGCATAGTTTTCTTCACTTGTAAGAAGTTGTCTAATTGTGCTGGTTGGTATGAATTTGTATTCATCATGCATGCGCGGTATGACTTCGACTGTTGTTGTGTTTGTGAAAATCAAGATGTAGTCACAATCACCTCTATCATAGTCTGTCTTTGGTGCAATTTGGAAATTTGTAATGCATATAGCTGTTCCAGGAACTATTTTTGATTCATGTTGTTTTACAAGGAGACCAATTATATTGACAGTAATTGTCATTTCACCTTTCTCATCAGTTAAATCTGCACGAAGAACTTCTTTTGTATTGTTTTGTTTGTCAAGAGTTGTTTTGTAGACCACAATTACATCTCCTTCAAATATATTTCCTCCCTTGTGGGAGTGAAGTTCTTCAATTGATACTGTATTTTTCTTCTTGCTTTTGGATCTGCAATGTTCACATCAATTAAATTTATTGTTTTCAAGAGTAATTTTGATAGTATAATTGAACATAAACAATGTTTTTCACCTTTTTGATATTTGTTGCATGGTTTTCTAGCTTGTTTCGACTCTCTTGCTCGACTCCATTGTTAGCTACAAGAAATACTGATAATCTTAATATTTTTAAAAAGATACTAAGTGGATTTGAATTTGTCATTTGTTTCAATCTTTATATAAATTGGATTATGATCACTCCAATATGTTTCTGATTTGTAAATAGAACATGGTTTTGTGTTTATATTACAGCAAATATGATCAATTAGTGGTTTGTTGACATGGTTTAATTTATATAGCATAAAATTCATTTTTGAATTGTGCATGTGATTTGATAGCAAATTCTTTTGTCCATTGTCGCTTCTACTATTATCGCTTGTTGTGTCCTTTGCACTATCGAGTCGTAGAATTTCAATCCAGTCTTTGTTTATCTCAACATTCTCCATTTTGTATAATTTTCTATTTGATAATTGATCCAACGCTTTCATTATCATATTTGCATGTATCATTCCTGTTTGGCATGCATTTTTATACTGCAGGTATCTTTGAAGTGCAACAACTATTGTCGATGTTTCATTTGTTGAACGTGGTAATGCTCGTTGTATAATATTAGAGTTAACTGGTACATTTATAATAGACCCGGTCAAACCTAATTGTGAATTTTTGTATCCTAATTGGCAAATTTGCGCAAATGCAATTCTAAGGGACACTAGTCATTCTTCTAGTTGTGTCAGCATTGACACATATCCTAATGGATTATTTGTTCGGATGTAATCTGGAGTTGCATATTTTGGTAATTTACATTGTTTCAACGATGCTTTGCATTTGGAACAAATATACTTTGTTGTTGTCATTTGTTTATTTGTGGATAAGTTGTAATACATTTGCATTTCTTTGTCTTCCAAAGTTGTGATGTCCTTTTTAAAATGCAACATTTGACAAATTGAACGTACATATCTAGGTGTATCTTCAAATTTTTTTTTGAACAATTGAATGGCTGATTTTGAATTTCCTTTTTCCGACTTTGTACATATTGCAATATTTTTTGAATCTATTTGTTTTTTGTTTTTCGTAGTGAGTTGACCGTATATCGTTGAATATTTTTCATTTGGTTGACTTCAATTTTGTTATTTTTGTTGGTATTTCTAATTAGTTTTTTAATTTGACGAAGTGATGCAGTTGAATTGATATTATTGTACTTATATGTATTAGTTCTATATAGACCCTCAATTCTTAGTGCATTGTCAATATTATCTACTTGAGAGCAATTTGATAGTCTATAATTTTCTACATCTACTATTTGTTTTGCTTGTTGTTGTCTATTGTCTATTTTTCTCTTCATTTTAGTGTTATTGTGGTAAAAGTAGTGTATAAATCTACTAATCTCTCTTCCAATCCTAGAATATGATTATATGAAAAATGTTTTTTGCTCATATTCATTTCTATTGGACTTTGTAGTAAGTAGCTGTTGCCACATGACTAATTTACTTTTGCAAGATGATGTAATGAGTAAATTAAATATCTTTGATATAACTATTGAATGTAAATAACAAAATTGAAATCTATAAATTGGATTATTGACACATGTATATTTTTAGACTATTTCTAATTCTAATTTATGAATTTGGTAAAGGTTGTATTAAATTCACATTGCATATTTTACATATATGATTATGACAACTGATCTGATATTAACTGTCTTATAAATAATAGAGAATCCATACACAAAACTATTTAACCACATTGTTATTTATATTGCACAAGCTCGTAGATGGTAGATGAGATATAGTAAAACACATTTATAGCACAAAACTTTCCAAGTTGTAAATTATTGTACTTAGAATGTTACCCTCTCTACGTGATGAGATATGTTCATTTACAAAACCCTAAAAACATAAGAAAAGTAAAGCTAAACTTAATGAGAAGCATAAAATGCATAGAATTGTGTAGTTCAAAAGCAAAAATGAACAATATAGCAAATTGTTCAAATTACATAGAGCTTCCCTATGGAGAAGAAACATTGACATCTTCCTCTGAAGAAGTTGTATCTAAAGTGGATGTGGATACTGGAGATGTCACAGGGGCTCGAGGAGGAATATGTTTCTTTAGGTAAATGAATGCTCTAATGACCTCTAAGATCCTTGTTGAGAGATGTTGACCCAAGTGGGCAGAATGTGCATTCAAGGATTGCATGATTACGAGGTCACAGTTATTGTTCAAACCCAATTGTATAGCATTGTAGACACATGCAATTGCTTCACATTCCATTAACATTGAGTAGTGGAATAAACCTCCCAAAGGAGCATCACCAATTGTTTTATCATACTGAGCCATGACTTCATTGTAAACATTTGGTGGAAGTAGATAATCTTTGACATATGCATATGCTAACTTAGTTAGCGAGTTTGCATTGTGGACTAAGTCCATGCAATTTGATAGAAAGCATGAAACTACATCTGAGTAGTATTTCACTCCATTTTGACCATTAAGAAAATCTCCACCTAATATCAATTTGATGGCTTCCTCAACTTGTGGACATTCGATAAAAAAGATGTGTTCCAATACATTGGAATCAATTGGACCTACAATTGGAACCTCCCATTTCTGTCGTGGCATGTTAATACGCTTATTCTTTGACATCTTGCTTATTCTGACAGGATACGAAGTTCAAAGGATGACACATGAAAATTACAAAAATAAGAGATGATAAATCAGAACTTTAAAATAATTAAGAAAATTTGAAAAAGTAGAAATTGTAAGTATGAAATTAGTAATACTTACAATGACTGAAGGAAATAGTTATGTCATTAATCAATTAAATATATTTTTGTCATATGCAACAGTTTAATACATGATAAATAAGAACTTCAAAATAATTAAGAAAAATTGAGAAACTAGGAATTGTAAGTATGAAATTAGTAATATTTACAATCACAGAAGGATATAATTATCTCACCATTGAAAGAAGATTTTGTATTACAAATATACAATGTTGTGAAATGGCAATTTCTGTCAATGCAATCTATATTGCTTTCTCAACATACCATACAATATTCTTTGAAAAAATTCTAATTTGTGAAAAAATAGCATCAAATTTTACTACTGAATGTAGAAGTACTAAAAAATTTATACAGTTGATTACTAATATCATAATTGTCAGCTGCAAATAGAGAATCTTCCAAGAGTGGGAACATACACTGCCTTTCAATTTTATTTGGAATAGTCAATTTTTTAGTATTCATCATTGAAATTGTATCATTGTTTGTTCTACTAACTAGAATAGGGCTATTGGTGGAGCTAAGATTGGGCTACTCCCATGCCGAGGGAGATGATGTTGCAAAATTACTATCGGTGGAGTTTTGACATAAGGTATCAAAATTGACAGTTTCAAATATACTTGGACAATGCATTCCAAAGTTTGTAAGAGAACTATCAAAGGCATAGTCTTGCAAATGGATTCTAGTATCAATATTGGGATTAGAGATTATACTAAAATCTTTTGTATCACAGATAGGAAGATCTAATTTGTTGAAATCAAGTTCAACAAGGTCTTCATTGTTATCGATGATATTTGCAAAATATTGCATATGGGCATCAATGTTGGTGTCAGAAATATTCTCATCACTCACAATATCTGATTCTAATTTTTGAATGCCTAAATTGGTTGGGCTATTATCAGGCATGCTTTGTTTCAATAATTTAGTTTCTTGTAGCAGGACTGTTGGGCTTGAATTGGTATAGTTGAAATTTGTGATTGCCTTATTTCCTTTTATGGACATTGCAGCCATATCATAAGCATATGCAGCGTCTTCAGCTATATCAAAACTTCCTAGCCACTGTCGTTTTTTCAATTTCTTGTTCCAATTTCTGCAACATATGTACCCCATGGACATTTTCTAACACCTCTATATGATATTTCTTTTGCAGGTTGTTCAGAGTCATCAGAACTCAAGCATAGGTCTTCATTATTTTGCTCGTTAGAGAAAGTTTGTTGCAAGAGCTTGGTCGTATGGTCAAAATTTGTGATTGCCTTATTGCCTTTTATCAATATTGCAGCCATATCAAAAGCATAGGCAGCTTCCTTGGCTGTATCAAAACTTCCTAGCCATTTTCGTTTTCTCAAATTTGTATTCCAAATTTCTGCACCATATCGACCACTTGGACATTGTCTAACACCTCTATACGATATTATTTTTGCACATTCTTTAGACTCATTAGAATTGAAGCCTACATCTTTGCTTTCTTCTGGTACATGTTTGCATTGGTTAGATGCAAATTTATTCTTCGACTTCTTGTTTTTTTGTAATCTACATTCTGGATGACATAGTTTAGGAACAAGATCCTTGGAGAACTCGCTACAAAGATTAAAATTGTTGTATACAAAATTAGTAGTTGCATTTCTGCCTCCAATCGCTATTGCAGCTTTATCATAAGCATCAACTGCTTCTTCTGCAGTATCAAAAGTTCCAAGCCATTGTTGCTTCTTCAAGTTGGGGTTATAGATTTCTGAACCATATCTACCCAACCGTTTTCTCACACCTTTGTATCTTTTCTCCATTGCTTCGTTTAATTTTCTAAATCACAATTGAGACTTTGTCAAAACATTTCCCTATTTGACATTAATGCATTTCTAGTGTTGTATCAACAACAATTACAAATTTATGCTGCATATTTGCTGACAAAGAATTATCAATACAAATCAGCATAAGGATGAATTAAACTAAGTATGAAAATGTAGCCAACACAAAGTAAATGAAAATAATATACATTTACAACTTATTTATCTAATCGTCTTTAGCATTTTCATATTACTTTTTAAGTAAATATCATTTTTTCCTAAGAAACAATCAAATACCAAACAAATAAAATATAAGTAATACACTTGCTATAGATAATATAAAAAAATGAGAAGTTTTTTTTACTAAGACGAGCAATGTAAAGAGGATCAACATCTCTGTTATGAGTAGTGCAAATCCCATTGACATCATCTTATCAAACTCTTTGTCTACAATTGTATTCCTTCTGCATAATTTGCTCATTCTCTTCTCTTGATGTCCTTCAACTGCAAAAGATGATTGGTTTAAACATGCATTGTAATAACAAATGACTTTGTTACAAATGACATATTGTTCCAAATTTACATTTTCTATAGAATGTCAATCACATAACACCTAAATATTCTTGTTGAATCGTAGAATTATAAGCCAATTTAAAATTTTCAACTATGGCCCACATTCAAATTTCATGCAAAAATGCCTTTGTTGATCATTAATTTCATCTTTCCACCTGTGCATTACTCAGGTTAACTTGATCATCGACATTACACTTGTGAGGAAAGCCAAACTTTTCAATTCTGGCTCATGTTGAAATTTGATGAAAATATGTTTTATAGCATAGTCATATGTTTGAGCTTCTCTATGCATGCTAGAGTTGGCTGACCACAGATATATTGTTTAAGGGAGTAACAGCAAAATTCTTTCTCCTCAATCCGAGTTAATTACAAAAAATGGCAGCCATGGGGGAGACGTAAATTGTTAAACTATCATAACTTTGTTTTGTTGATCTTAGAGATTTGATGAAGGATGATTAGTTGTAGAATGCAATTGACGATTGAAATCTAATTTCTACAATTGAATCAACATTATCTACACTATTATGAATATGCGTAGAAAGTTTGCTATGCTTGTACATAAAGTCATGCATAGTTTGGTTCTCTTAGCATAGTTAAACCTCAATGGTGTAGATTTTTTTTAAGTTGT
>VDFB02304373.1:0-17067 GCA_007258455.2 Sequoia sempervirens | reverse complement strand
GTTGTTTGTAGAGTGTTGTATTTTGATTCTCGCCTCTTTACAATGTTCCTTAACAACATGATTGGATATTGTTGAAGGTGTATTTGTTCTTCCATTGAAGAGAAATGATGTTGCAAACTCTCATGTATTTGTACCTATATTGTGGATGTATGTTTTTATTTGAAAATTTATCTTTAGTTAAAAACTCTGGTAAGCAGTAATTGATGCAAATTGCAATGAAATAACGAATTAGAGGAATATGTATACCTATGCTTTGTCCATTTCTGAATGGCCATCTTTTATTTCAACAACAAATTGGAAAGAAGTTCTTTTTGTGCCCACCACAAGTGCCCCTACAGATCCAATTGCATAGTTTTCTTCACTTGTAAGAAGTTGTCTAATTGTGCTGGTTGGTATGAATTTGTATTCATCATGCATTCGCGGTATGACTTCGACTGTTGTTGTGTTTGTGAAAATCAAGATGCAGTCACAATCACCTCTATCATAGTCTGTCTTTGGTGCAATTTGGAAATTTGTAATGCATATAGCTGTTGCAGGAACTATTTTTGATTCATGCTGTTTTAGAAGGAGACCAATTATATTGACAGTAATTGTCATTTCACCTTTTTCATCAGTTAAATCTGCACGAAGAACTTCTTTTGTATTGTTTTGTTTGTCAAGAGTTGTTTTGTAGACCACAATTACATCTCCTTCAAATATATTTCCTCCCTTGTGGGAGTGAAGTTCTTCAATTGATACTATATTTTTCTTCTTGCTTTTGGATCTGCAATGTTCACATCAATTAAATTTATTGTTTTCAAGAGTAATTTTGATAGTATAATTGAACATAAACAATGTTTTTCACCTTTTTGATATTTGTTGCATGGTTTTCTAGCTTGTTTCGACTCTCTTGCTCGACTCCATTGTTAGCTACAAGAAATACTGATAATCTTAATATTTTTAAAAAGATACTAAGTGGATTTGAATTTGTCATTTGTTTCAATCTTTATATAAATTGGATTATGATCACTCCAATATGTTTCTGATTTGTAAATAGAACATGGTTTTGTGTTTATATTACAGCAAATATGATCAATTAGTGGTTTGTTGACATGGTTTAATTTATATAGCATAAAATTCATTTTTGAATTGTGCATGTGATTTGATAGCAAATTCTTTTGTCCATTGTCGCTTCTACTATTATCGCTTGTTGTGTCCTTTGCACTATCGAGTCGTAGAATTTCAATCCAGTCTTTGTTTATCTCAACATTCTCCATTTTGTATAATTTTCTATTTGATAATTGATCCAACGCTTTCATTATCATATTTGCATGTATCATTCCTGTTTGGCATGCATTTTTATACTGCAGGTATCTTTGAAGTGCAACAACTATTGTCGATGTTTCATTTGTTGAACGTGGTAATGCTCGTTGTATAATATTAGAGTTAATTGGTACATTTATAATAGACCCGGTCAAACCTAATTGTGAATTTTTGTATCCTAATTGGCAAATTTGCGCAAATGTAATTCTAAGGGACACTAGTCATTCTTCTAGTTGTGTCAGCATTGACACATATCCTAATGGATTATTTGTTCGGATGTAATCTGGAGTTGCATATTTTGGTAATTTACATTGTTTCAACTATGCTTTGCATTTGGAACAAATATACTTTGTTGTTGTCATTTGTTTATTTGTGGATAAGTTGTAATACATTTGCATTTCTTTGTCTTCCAAAGTTGTGATGTCCTTTTTAAAATGCAACATTTGACAAATTGAACGTACATATCTAGGTGTATCTTCAAATTTTTTTTTGAACAATTGAATGGCTGATTTTGAATTTCCTTTTTCCGACTTTGTACATATTGCAATATTTTTTGAATCTATTTGTTTTTTGTTTTTCATAGTGAGTTGACCGTATATCGTTGAATATTTTTCATTTGGTTGACTTCAATTTTGTTATTTTTGTTGGTATTTCTAATTAGTTTTTTAATTTGACGAAGTGATGCAGTTGAATTGATATTATTGTACTTAAATGTATTAGTTCTATATAGACCCTCAATTCTTAGCGCATTGTCAATATTATCTACTTGAGAGCACTCTGATAGTCCATAATTTTCTACATCTACGATTTGTTTTGCTTGTTCTTGTCTATTGTCTATTTTTCTCTTCATTTTTGTGTTATTGTGGTAAAAGTAGTGTATAAATCTACTAATCTCTATTCCAATCCTAGAATATGATTATATGAAAAATGTTTTTTGCTCATATTCATTTCTATTGGACTTCGTAGTAGGTAGCAGTTGCCACATGACTAATTTACTTTTGCAAGATGATGTAATGAGTAAATTAAATATCTTTGATATAACTATTGAGTGTAAATAACAAAATTGAAATCTATAAATTGGATTATTGACACATGTATATTTTTAGACTTTCTAATTCTAATTTATGAATTTGGTAAAGGTTGTATTAAATTCACATTGCATATTTTACATATATGATTATGACAACTGATATGATATTAACTGTCTTATAAATAATAGAGAATCCATACACAAAACTATTTAACCACATTGTTATTTACATTGCACAAGCTCGTAGATGGTAGATGAGATATAGTAAAACACATTTATAGCACAAAACTTTCCAAGTTGTAAATTATTGTACTTAGAATGTTACCCTCTCTATGTGATGAGATATGTTCATTTACAAAACCCTAAAAACATAAGAAAAGTAAAGCTAAACTTAATGAGAAGCATAAAATGCATAGAATTGTGTAGTTCAAAAGCAAAAATGAACAATATAGCAAATTGTTCAAATTACATAGAGCTTCCCTATGGAGAAGAAACATTGACATCTTCCTCTGAAGAAGTTGTATCTAAAGTGGATGTGGATACTGGAGATGTCACAGGGGCTCGAGGAGGAATATGTTTCTTTAGGTAAATGAATGCTCTAATGACCTCTAAGATCCTTGTTGAGAGATGTTGACCCAAGTGGGCAGAATGTGCATTCAAGGATTGCATGATTACGAGGTCACAGTTATTGTTCAAACCCAATTGTATAGCATTGTAGACACATGCAATTGCTTCACATTCCATTAACATTGAGTAGTGGAATAAACCTCCCAAAGGAGCATCACCAATTGTTTTATCATACTGAGCCACGACTTCATTGTAAACATTTGGTGGAAGTAGATAATCTTTGACATATGCATATGCTAACTTAGTTAGCGAGTCTGCATTGTGGACTAAGTCCATGCAATTTGATAGAAAGCATGAAACTACATCTGAGTAGTATTTCACTCCATTTTGACCATTAAGAAAATCTCCACCTAATATCAATTTGATGGCTTCCTCAACTTGTGGACATTCGATAAAAAAGATGTGTTCCAATACATTGGAATCAATTGGACCTACAATTGGAACCTCCCATTTCTGTCGTGGCATGTTAATACGCTTATTCTTTGACATCTTGCTTATTCTAACAGGATACAAAGTTCAAAGGATGACACATGAAAATTACAAAAATAAGAGATGATAAATCAGAACTTTAAGATAATTAAGAAAATTTGAAAAAGTAGAAATTGTAAGTATGAAATTAGTAATACTTACAATGACTAAAGGAAATAGTTATGTCATTAATCAATTAAATATATTTTTGTCATATGCAACAGTTTAATACATGATAAATAAGAACTTCAAAATAATTAAGAAAAATTGAGAAACTAGGAATTGTAAGTATGAAATTAGTAATATTTACAATCACAGAAGGATATAATTATCTCACCATTGAAAGAAGATTTTGTATTACAAATATACAATGTTGTGAAATGGCAATTTCTGTCAATGCAATCTATATTGCTTTCTCAACATACCATACAATATTCTTTGAAAAAATTCTAATTTGTGAAAAAATAGCATCAAATTTTACTACTGAATGTAGAAGTACTAAAAAATTTATACAGTTGATTACTAATATCATAATTGTCAGCTGCAAATAGAGAATCTTCCAAGAGTGGGAACATACACTGCCTTTCACTTTTATTTGGAATAGTCAATTTTTTAGTATTCATCATTGAAATTGTATCATTGTTTGTTCTACTAACTAGAATAGGGCTATTGGTGGAGCTAAGATTGGGCTACTCCCATGCCGAGGGAGATGATGTTGCAAAATTACTATCGGTGGAGTTTTGACATAAGGTATCAAAATTGACAGTTTCAAATATACTTGGACAATGCATTCCAAAGTTTGTAAGAGAACTATCAAAGGCATAGTCTTGCAAATGGATTCTAGTATCAATATTGGGATTAGAGATTATACTAAAATCTTTTGTATCACAGATAGGAAGATCTAATTTGTTGAAATCAAGTTCAACAAGGTCTTCATTGTTATCGATGATATTTGCAAAATATTGCATATGGGCATCAATGTTGGTGTCAGAAATATTCTCATCACTCACAATATCTGATTCTAATTTTTGAATGCCTAAATTGGTTGGGCTATTATCAGGCATGCTTTGTTTCAATAATTTAGTTTCTTGTAGCAGGACTGTTGGGCTCGAATTGGTATAGTTGAAATTTGTGATTGCCTTATTTCCTTTTATGGACATTGCAGCCATATCATAAGCATATGCAGCGTCTTCAGCTATATCAAAACTTCCTAGCCACTGTCATTTTTTCAATTTCTTGTTCCAGATTTCTGCAACATACGTACCCCATGGACATTTTCTAACACCTCTATATGATATTTCTTTTGCAGATTGTTCAGAGTCATCAGAACTCAAGCATAGGTCTTCATTATTTTGCTCATTAGAGAAAGTTTGTTGCAAGAGCTTGGTCGTATGGTCAAAATTTGTGATTGCCTTATTGCCTTTTATCAATATTGCAGCCATATCAAAAGCATAGGCAGCTTCGTTGGCTGTATCAAAACTTCCTAGCCATTTTTCATTTTCTCAAATTTGTATTCCAAATTTCTACACCATATTGACCACTTGGACATTGTCTAACACCTCTATACGATATTATTTTTGCACATTCTTTAGACTCATCAGAATTGAAGCCTACATCTTTGCTTTCTTCTGGTACATGTTTGCATTGGTTAGATGCAAATTTATTCTTCGACTTCTTGTTTTTTTGTAATCTACATTCTGGATGACATAGTTTAGGAACAGGATCCTTGGAGAAGTCGCTACAAAGATTAAAATTGATGTATACAAAATTAGTAGTTGCATTTTTGCCTCCAATCGCTATTGCAGCTTTATCATAAGCATCGGCTGCTTCTTCTGCAGTATCAAAAGTTCCAAGCCATTGTTGCTTCTTCAAGTTGGGGTTATAGATTTCTGAACCATATCTACCCAACCGTTTTCTCACACCTTTGTATCTTTTCTCCATTGCTTCGTTTAATTTTCTAAATCACAATTGAGACTTTGTCAAAACATTTCCCTATTTGACATTAATGCATTTCTAGTGTTGTATCAACAACAATTACAAATTTATGCTGCATATTTGCTGACAAAGAATTATCAATACAAATCAGCATAAGGATGAATTAAACTAAGTATGAAAATGTAGCCAACACAAAGTAAATGAAAATAATATACATTTACAACTTATTTATCTAATCGTCTTTAGCATTTTCATATTACTTTTTGAGTAAATATCATTTTTTCCTAAGAAACAATCAAATACCAAACAAATAAAATATAAGTAATACACTTGCTATAGATAAAATTAAAAAATGAGAAGTTTTTTTTACTAAGACGAGCAATGTAAAGAGGATCAACATCCCTGTTATGAGTAGTGCAAATCCCATTGACATCATCTTATCAAACTCTTTGTCTACAATTGTATTCCTTCTGCATAATTTGCTCATTCTCTTCTCTTGATGTCCTTCAACTGCAAAAGATGATTGGTTTAAACATGCATTGTAATAACAAATGACTTTGTTACAAATGACATATTGTTCCAAATTTACATTTTCTATAGAATGTCAATCACATAACACCTAAATATTTCTTGTTGAATCGTAGAATTATAAGCCAATTTAAAATTTTCAACTATGGCCCACATTCAAATTTCATGCAAAAATGCCTTTGTTGATCATTAATTTCATCTTTCCACCTGTGCATTACTCAGGTTAACTTGATCATGGGCATTACACTTGTGAGGAAAGCCAAAGTTTTCAATTCTGGCTCATGTTGAAATTTGATGAAAATATGTTTTATAGCATAGTCATATGTTTGAGCTTCTCTATGCATGCTAGAGTTGGCTGACCACAGATATATTGTTTAAGGGAGTAACAGCAAAATGCTTTCTCCTCAATCCGAGTTAATACAAAAAATGGCAGCCGTGGGGGAGACGTAAATTGTTAAACTATCATAACTTTGTTTTGTTGATCTTAGAGATTTGATGAAGGATGATTAGTTGTAGAATGCAATTGACGATTGAAATCTAATTTCTACAATTGAATCAACATTATCTACACTATTATGAATATGCGTAGAAAGTTTGCTATGCTTGTACATAAAGTCATGCATAGTTTGGTTCTCTTAGCATAGTTAAACCTCAATGGTGTAGATTTTTTTTAAGTTGTTGAGTTCTAAAACCTTTGTGCTTGCACTTTTACTTGTGTCTAAAACTTAGTGATGTTGAAAGTTCTTTTAGGGTCCTAATATACGTAGAGGGGAATACTTTCAACTTCCTTATAGTAGTTAAGTTTTTTTGTTGATAAAGAAGTTAGGAAGACACACCATGCAAAATGCAAGATGTTTTGATGATAAATCAAATTATAGTATGTGCTAGTGTGAGTATTGATGTAATGTAGACCGAAAAGTAATTTTAAAAACAAACAATAGTAAGCCATAAAGCCACGAATAGAGACTAGGGTCCACCAGATGGAAATGTCATATAGAGACTGGGGTCCACCAGAAGGAAGTGTCATATTCTTTGTATGAGACTTTGGTGGGCACAGTCAAAAAGAATTTAGTATTGTTTTTCTAGTTTGGGATATAGAAGGTGGGGCCCTCCCCTCGATAGGTGTCATTGAAAATCTCAGGAGCACCGATATTCACACCTTCATTGAAACGCACGTTTCATTAGAATCAATGAAGTGTAGTTGTCGGTACATGTAAGGTCTTCCTGCACGGGAAATTTTGTTTCTGTAATTATAATAAAAATCGGACACAATTATTTCTAAAAGCTTTGAAAATAATTTGAGTTCACGTCAAATTTAACAGAGAAAGTGTTTCTCAGAAAAGATTTCCCTGCTAAACGTTGTGATATTGGGATCTTTTCAAGAGTTTTTAAATCGTCCCTTTTTTTGTTTTTTGTCCATGCCATTATTCTCATTCGTAACTACTTACATTCGATTGGCAAATAAGTAGGCATCGCATCTGAGGAAAAGGTGAAAAAGAAAGAGAACAACAAAAGTTTTGTTTGGTGTCCTCCATGAGAGAGATGATTTTAAGATGCACTTAAGTTTGTTAATAACATCGATCACAGCAACCTTCTCAGATTTCGAGAAGAACACCTATATGTTTGCTTTCTTCTAATTTTAAGTAGTATTCCGTATTTAGAGGCATTTTAGCATCGTTTTTGCTTCCTTCTATCTGTCACTAAGTTCCGTGTTGCCTAAAGTTTATTCGTGCGTGTAACAATGTTTAGCCTCTGTTTTTATTTTGGTTAGGCTTCGTTCTAGTCTGAAGTAAAATCTGTCTTCGTTGAAGTTAATTCACAATTGACATTTTAAAGCAGTTATATCGATTTTCTCTAATGCTTTGGTCTTGATTGGTTTAAGAATTCACATTGTGTTGAGATGATGCGAACGCTACCCCACTCTGTTTTAAGGAAATCTGTAGTTTTAAATAAGAATTTTGGTTCCTATGAATATATTACAGATACATGACAATTTTTAAGATACATCTTCTGAAGATTTTACATTCACATTGGAAATGAATACAAGAAAATGATTTCGACACAGTCAAATCTATGCAGGGGTTTTCAATTGTTTTTGATGGTGCAATTGCGTGCAATTTGATCGCTGCTTGATATTTGATTTGCGGGCAGTTTGAAAAGGAATTTTGCAGCTCGATGAGAAAAAAACACGAATTAGAAAGCGCGTATTTTAGTAGCTGAACCCTAGTGAAAATAGCTAACAGCTAATGTGTGTGCCCCATTTATCAAAGAACTGTAACTACTTTAAGTCGGGTTAAAAATAATAATTTCCACTTTCTAATCTCTATCTCTATTTTGACTCTACAGGCGGTAGAAAACATATTTTATGGACTTATTTCGCGACCCATTTTTTCATTTGATCAGAGAAGGCGGCCATAAGGAAAGTTACAATTCAGGGGGCCGAGTAGGTAACCTGTACGCAGTTGGATTGCGGGATTTTCCCAAGATCTGCCGACCATGGTTGATTTTTTTCGCGCCTAAGAGCCCCATAAAACCCGACGAGGCTTCCTAGGTCGAGTTTACAACCCCTTGGATCCTTTGTACCCCAGGTTCGATCCCCTTGTCGTTGCAAAGCAGCGTATGCGATCAAAAGAGATTAAGGTTTGATCTGGGCATTTAGGAAGTTCATCTGGGTATTGTTATTTTTGAAAGAAATTCTTCTGGGTATTGTGTTTGTGATAGAGATAATCTAGGTGCTACTTTCTTTTTAAGGGTTTGGTTTCATCTATATTTTTTGGGATTTAAAGCCGAGATGGCACAAAACAGAGAGAAGGAGGAGACGGGGTGCTAGATGCCGGAAGGCCTGAAGCCCTGCGTTGACAACTGTGGATTCTTCGGCAGCCCGACCACCATGAACCTCTGCTCCAAGTGCTGTAGTCACAATGCTGACTCAATGTTAACACAACTTGATGACTTTTACAACCCTTGGATCCTTTTGCCGGGTTCGATCCTCTTGTTACCAAAGCGGCATATCGATCAAAGAGATTAAGGTTGTCTGAACTCTAGGCGGATTGCAGTTCAGTTCTACATATCCCCATCGCACTCCATGGGAGTAGTGGAATGATGGGAGGGTTAGGGAGTCAGTTATGGAGGAGGGCAAGGAAGTTATGAGGTGGGTATCGTGGCGTTGGTGGTGGCGGTATGGCGGTGTGGTTAGACCAGTAACAGATCTGGTGGTGAAGAACGATGTTTTATAATACTAAACAACATTAAAATCTATTTACATGTTTGAAAATGAAAATCTTTCCATTCTGAGAAATCCAAAGAAATACAAAAGCCATTCAATAAAACATTATTTATAAATCTGCAAATATTAAAACTATTTTCAATCGCAAAACAATAAAACAAATCTGAGGAAAAGAATGCACCTGTTTAAAATATTGATTCAGCTTATTTTCTTTGTCGAACACTGCAAAACACTTTAGAAACTCCCAGTTTTTTTCCCACACATTCGGAATTTGCGAACTCAGAAGATGTATTTATAAAGCGTTAGATTTTTTTTGATAGTATGGCAATAAATGAAGATTTGAAGAAAATCTTATTATTGATTTTTTAATCAAAAAACAATCTTCATACAATCATATTGTCGGCGATCAGCTGCAATAATGCAGTCAATAGTCTCCATAGTCAATTGGCACAGTAAAAAGCACTACCGACTACACCACTCTTCCACTAAAACAATTATTTCGATGCCAAACCATAAAAATGCATTATGCAGTCAATAGTCTCCATAGTCAATTGGCACAGTAAACAACACTACCCACTACACCACTCTTCCACTAAAACAATTATTTTGATGCCAAACCATAAAAATGCACTATGCAGGAATAGTGTTGAAATCCAAATAGATGACAAAACCATACAATATTAAAATTGATTACATCATCCAAAATATGACTGTAGTCATCTATTGTCCAATAGAATTTGAGAAAATTTGTGTGAAAAATATTAAATAAATATGACATAAAAATAAACTTTAGAAAAATTTGTACCCATAGTTTAATTCTTGACTTCTATTGGTTGGTATTTGCAAACATAATAGACCTAGGTGAAAGCATAAGTATACCTCCCACCGGCAGGAACTAATAAATTCTTAGGTATTTTGGTTTTTGGAACATTTCAATTAAATTTTAGGAAGGTATAGCCGTGGAGCAGAAAGAATGATTAATATGAAATCCTTTTGAAGGGTGGGTTATTTTTTTTATAGAGACGGTTTCGTGAGATTAAAAAAATGCTATAATTAATATTATTTCTTTTTATAAATAAATATTTTTATATATATTTTAATTAATTTGTAATTTTGAGAAAGTGTATTTTTAAGAAGGATTAGAAATTTCTTCTATCAAATTAGAATTTTTTTATTATCTGAAATTTTTAGATTATTTTCAATTAATTTTTAAAAAAATTAGAAGGAAAATTATCTATCTTTGTAAATAAAAAAAAAAGTTAGCAAGAGTAACATAGATATTTCAAAGCTATGTATATTTCAATAATAAAATTTATTGTATCAATTTATATTTTTGTCACTATTATTCTAAGGAATTTATTGAAAATAAGTTTGTTTGGAAAGTTTTTCTCATGTATTTTGAAAGTTCAAATCTAAGAATATTTCGACATCAAAGTTTACAACAATTTAGTTGAAAGTCTTTGCACTTTGAATAATAGTGGGTATCTAGATTTCAATTTGAATTCTCCCACATAAAATATTTTAACTTATTGTATATCATTTTTTAATTATTTATGTTTATATATTCTAATAAATTGAATATACAAAATAATAAAATTCATGAGATCACCAATTTTCATAAATTTTGAAACTTAAACTTGTTATTCTTTAAAAACTTTTTGATCAGATGAGTGAAATTAATTAAATATTTGATATGAAAGTATAAACCCTAAATATTAAAATTGCAGGAGACAGGACCCAATCTCATCTTTTATTTATTTTTTCTTAGAAAGCCCCCTTCCATAAACAACAGACAAAAATTCCAAATAAAGTAGAATAAAGATGTGGGCGTAAGTATTCTAAATGGTTTTTATCGCTTCGGGATTGAACTCGAGACGTGACGGTGCGGCGAGGAAAGGGTAGGGTTTTTTGAGACCTTTTTGGAAATTTTGTTTTAGTGTTACACGGGAATCGCGGTTAGTCCTCAGCGTTCAATTTTGTTTGTATCGTTGTGCAAATGGCTGCCGGGATTAGTGGTCAGGGTTTAATTTTGTGTAGAATATAATAGAAGATTTTTAACATTCACGGGGTTTAAAAATAGTCTGCTCGACAGTAACACTTTGCTATTTTTAAAATTGTGAAGTGTTGTTCGTCTGCAATTTAGTTTGATAACGGGATCTCTTATTCTGTCCACCTATTCCCTACGAAATAAATCTTGAAAATTTGCTGTTGTTAATCTGTTCATGTAGCTTCCTCTGATGTCACTGTAAGCTTTACAATCTAAGATAAAATGGTTTTATGTTTCCACCTGCCCTGTTGCACATAAGATACAAACCTTCTCTTCCCAAATTTCTTTTGCCCTTTTCCACCTCCCTGTTTCACACTGAAAACGATGTGAGTTAGTCTTCAATTGTGCTATGAGAATCTTTGACCTCCACAAAATATTGGCCTCTATATATGCCTTTTGTTGATGGTCCATGTTGAGATTAAATTCTTCTACATAATACTTTTTCTTTCTCCCAACCATCCTTGCCCGCATAATCTTGTGAAATTTTTCAATCACATACAACTTTAATTCTTTACTATTATTAGAACACTCGTTCACGTGAATGTTCCACTTCTTTATCCACTTAAAATTTTGCTTCATCCATACCTTCTTTCTTTCACCTAAGACACCTCTAAAAACAACATTTGGCCACCGATGAGCTTCTATATGCTCAACCTTTTTCAAATATCTCAAAAGACTCACCATAGCGATAGCCTCAATAGGAATTGCTCCTATTTCAGCAAGAAGTAGTTCATAGGGAACGAAAGCTTTTAGTTTGAATTTGCTTGTGATCAAACGCTTTTGAATTCTCTCTATTTGTACCCACTTGATGTGAGACGTATTACTAGCCCAAATTTCACAACCATAAAGGACCACCGGTATAACTAACATCCAAAAAGATATTTGAATAGTTTTCAAATCCCATAACTTTGTCTCTCTAAATCTGTTTTGAAGAGAAAAAAGTGCTCTCCAACCTCCCAAAGTTCTTTTCCTTCTGCAAGTTTCCCAGCATAACTTGTTGTTGAAGTCAATTCCCAAATATTTATACTCCGTTACTTCCTCTAGGATACTACCTTCGAAATAAAAGTCAAACTGATTCTTTTTCTTTGTTTTAGAGAATATCATGATCTCAGTCTTACTAATGTTAACTTGCATACCAACATCCTTGTAGAAATGCTCGAGTGTAGCCAAATGTGCTTGCAACCCTTGGACAGATCTACCAATCAAAATAAGATCGTCTGCGTATAAGAGAAGTCTTACAACATACACTCCTAAAGGGACCCCTTCTCCACCCTTCAAATTCAATCACTCCCCAAACTTATCGATATAAAGGTCAACGAGAGTAGGAGATAAAGGGCAGCCTTGTTTAACTCCAATGTCACTCCTAAAATTTGTGAGATTACCTTCCTGAGTTCTGAATTTTACCCGAACCACTTCATAAAGTCTATGAACAACAGCTCTAAAATGCTCAGGGATGCCAAGATCTTTCATTCTGCCTCATAACGTTGCTGGGGCAGTGTCCAAAAAGACTTCCCCTTTCTCATCCCAAATCTTTTCAATGATATGCCTAAGAGTAATGCCATGTGTCCGAAAACCTTGTCCAGATGCAATCTTGTAGAGAATGTTTGCTTACTATCTTTACTCATACCTATGCCCACTTTATATATTTGACACAATGCCAAAAATCTTCATCTAAATTCTTTCAAAATACAACACATATACCAACAGTTTACGGATTGTAACCCTCCTATTTGTGAAATAAATTTTAGCAATATGAACCCTTTTGATTGCCAAAAGCAATAAACCAGACCTGTATCCAGCGGTTGGATATCGAGATCCATAGCCAAATGCATATACAAAGCAAGCATTTTACCCTGCAGAAGTGGAGGAAGAGGCCAAAACAACCGCATATCTAATTCCGGCTCCCTAACCAGATAAGTCAAGTTGTCGTCCCACCACTAGCATCAGTTTCTTCAACAACGCTAGCACCAGTTCCAGCGTCTGACCAGGTGCGATTCCAGTCATTGCTCTTGAATCAGCAACAGAAACAAAGGCGATTAAAGCTGTTGACCTTGACTGAATTTATCTAGAAGGTAGAGGCTTCACTCCTTCGTGTTTGCTTTTTTTTGTTGCCCGATGTGATGTTTGTTCCTCTCAATGGTTCTGTCAATGTTTGTTTCTTTCTGCCTGCCATTCTCTCTGGCTGTGTTTCCTGTGCTGCGCTAGTGCTTTTTGTGCCTCTGCCGTTGCTTGCTCTGGTGCTTAACTCGCCTGGCCTGTTGCTTCGTGGCTTCCTTTGTGTTGTTGTGGGCAGTTCTTTTTACGTGGTGTTGGGTACTTGGTGGAAAAATCTTTCTCTGCCTTGTCCTTTCTATACAGTAACAGGCTAACTCTAAATAGGGGAGAAGACTCTAATCTTCCTATTATCAACAAATCTCATTTGCTCAATTGAAGTTTTTCGGGCATGCTCTTAGATGGTATGGAAGGTATGCACATTCTATGAAAATTTAAAAGTGCTACCAATCTCCAATTAGAAAGATTTTGATGGCCTGCTAAGGAAGCATTTCTGCCCTATTTTATCTAAAATGGAAAGGGTGATGCAATGGTTTTACTTGAGCCAAAAGCAAGGGCAATGTGTCCAAGCATATAACAGCACTTAAGTTTTAGAAGGGAGTAGTTTAACTTGGGAAAGATGTTTTGGATTGTAAATTGTTGATGACATATATTAGTGGGTTGTTTGGTCAGTTTGAAAGCACATTATCTTGAGCTAGACAAAAAGGGGAACTCTTCCTACAAACAAAATCAATAGGGTGAAGAGTAGTGGCTTGGTGATGAGAAGGGTGAAGATAATAGCAAAGGAAAACTAAAAAAAATGCCACTAATACAGTCAATCCCAAAACGCTAAGGCAAAGGGAAGATTCATTGTTCTCATTGTGAGAAAGATGGACATAAAAGAAACATGTTGGAAGTTGGATCTAGAGTTGGTACCTTCATTGATGAAGAATGGCATTTGAATATTACCTATGTGAACGAGGGGCAAGAAATTGATTACAACTTAGAGGTTGACGAAAGATTGTTGTGTGCGATGGTTTGCATAGGTGCTAATTTGGCGAGTATTGGTTCTCCTAATAAAGCGGAGCACACTAGACTTTTTCATATCATAAGTAAAAGGTAAGAAGGTAGATGCTTTCTTTAACTCATTTTCACAAGCAAATCTTGTTTCTTGGAAGTTGATTAATGGACTTGGCTTGAAGGTTTAAAACCATCCTCATCCTCAATCATTAGGGTGGTTGAAGCAGGAAGTGGGTATCTCCGTTGTAAGAAAATGTAAGTTAATTGTTCAGCTCAATCCAAAGTTTAGCGATGAATTATTTTCTGATATAATTATTTTTATGGTCTTATTTTGGTAGCCGTTCCTCCTTATAATATATGCTATCCATTATAAAAGAAGAAATCAGTATAGGCTCTGTTTGAATGGGAAGGTTTTCCCTTTAAACCCTGTTGTTGGAAAGTCCAAAATCTCTATGACAAGTACTTCGAGTGAAGAGGTTGATCGATGCTAATGGAGGATTGTTTTTATGTTGTTGGATGGGAAAGAAGAACAAGAAGAAGAGGGTAGGCAAATGAAATCAAAGTTGTGTTTGAGTCTGTAGGGCTGCCTTATCATCGAGAGGTTGATAATGGAGAATGTTTGCAATGAAAATGACACGTGCAAATTAGATTTCCCTTTTGAACCACCAACTGTTACTAGTACAGATCATTAAAAAATTTCATGCCAGTGCTTGTTGTTATCACTCTTTTTCTTGTAAAATAGTCAGCATGTTGCCTAGTGAAAAGACTTGTATCATGTGCCTAGTGCCTTTTTAAGATGACCAGTCCCAAAGGACATGGTGGGAATAGCATGCCTAGCTGGCTGAATGATACTTGGAATAAGGTGAACTAATCATGAACATGTTAGATTATTTGTGAAGGCTGTATGAAGATTTGTTGCTGATATTTGAAAAGTCTTTGTTTCCTTTTTCCCATCTCAATTTCATTAGGAAGTATTGGATGCATGCATCTCCGTCAAATGGATTTATGCTCAGTTGTACTACAACTTTGAATTTGATGTTTTTCTAATCAAAGATTGGAACTCCTTAAAAAAGGACAAGCATAAAGTCATCAGCAGAAATGCATACTTCTCATGGATTTCAACCACACTCACCTTGTTTATTTCATCAACTAAAAGCAACTCCATTTCCTGGAATGAAATGCATCCATTTAATAATTTTGCAAAATTTCTTATCATTATTTAATGTAAAAGCTATTCAGCAAAGCCTATTGTGTAGTGTTAACTGGTAAATGTCGTACCCGTTGTCTCTAGCATTATAATAAAAAGGGGATTTTTGTCAGATATCATAGTTAGAAATGCTTTCATAGACATACATGCAGAATGTGGAACATACGCAAGGCAGCAAATGGTTTAACAGAATGCCTCAAAGAAATGGTGTCTCATGGAAATGTATTTTTTAAAAAGGCTTTACAAATTTCAAGCAAATGCAATTGGTGAAGCCTATTGTGCACTTCACCTTATTTGCAAAATGAGCATCAATATATTGTTTACAAAGTCTATATTTGCTTTACTTTATGTATTGTATTTATATCAAATTTGTTTGCAATTATAATATAGACATTTTCTGCACTTTAGCAGGCAACCTCAGTGTTCTTGCTGATATAAGTCTGACCCTCCACCATTTCAGACTGTGCCTTCTCTGTCATGTTGTCAAACAATTCGCATGCCTTGTCTATGCTTCCACATTTTGCATGCACATCTATGAGGAAAGTTGTAATTACAACAGCTACTGCAATTTTGGTTCTGTTAAAATGTATTCAGATTAGGGTTTTGTAAAAAAATCATTTTCCACTTTTGTATATGATAAAGGTTTTGTGATTGTAGTTAGGTTTCAATGTTTCATCCCAAAATGGTCTGCTAGCTAGGCTGTGATCTAAAAAAATCCATCCACCAAGTTTGCATGGCCTACAAGTTTTGTAACTCTAGTTGGGCTGAAAAGTATTTATTTGTTTTGTTGGCAGCCAATATAAGAACTTATACTTTATTTAATTCTTTACTTTAGCATTGAGAATCTCCAAGCATTATGTCAGGGTTAGCGTATTCCATTCAAATGCTTTCCCTTGATGATGCATGGTGAACTTGTCTTGTGATAACGGATAAAGTAATGAATGTGCTATTGAAGGAAAAATAGACAAAGTGATCTGCTGATCACAAAACAAGCAAACATACAAAAGCCCCAAATTGCCTTAGAGAAGAAGAGGCAAGGCATCAATATATATAGAGTTTCAGATTTACAAGTGAGTTATGGCACACAACCACAATGACCAATAACTCAACCATAATACTAAATGCAAAACAACAAAGTCAAGAAATTCAACTACAATGTTTAATGAACCCAATGGGCATTACAAATATGTCAAGAAAGGTTGTTGCACTTGTTGTAGATTGATATGTGTTGATAATTGTTTTCATTCTCCCCCATAATGACCACTGGGAAGAACTTGGAGTAGATCTCTAAATGTGTCAAACCTTTCACGAGCTAGAGGCTTCGTGAAGATATTTGCTATATGATCCTTTGTACTACAGTACATAATCTCGATCAATCCCTGTTGAACCAACTCTCTGATGAAGTGATGTTGAATCTCAATATGTTTGGTCCTACTATGAAACACTAGATTCTTAGTCATTTGTATAGCACTCTTGTTGTCACAATACAACAAATTAGGTCCATTCTGTATGTGGGGCAAATCCTTCAATAGTCATCTCAACCACACTGTTTGGCATGCTGCAAATATTGTAGCTTTATACTTTGCCTCTATTGTAGAAAGTGATATGGTAGGTTGTTTCTTGGACTTCCAACCAAGAGAATACTG
>VDFB02304371.1:0-20042 GCA_007258455.2 Sequoia sempervirens | reverse complement strand
TTTATTTGATTACTCAAACAAAAAGAAAGAAGACAAGGGCTGTGAGAGATAGCTTCCTGTAGGTAATCAGGGCCACAGGCATGCGTTGTGAGTGGAAAGTGAAGTAGAAGCAAAAGCTGAAGTCAAAGCCAAAGCATGAGCAGAAGCTAGACTCAAAGTCAAGACCAAGGAAGGGTTCAGCCAGTGTTGGAACATTGCACACCACCTACTAGTGCTGATCGGGTGGAAATTGCACAGTGATTGCCCCTTCCAAAGAAAGGAAGTGTTGATCTTGCAGGTTGGCTAAGATTGAGAAGCCTGACTGAGTCTACAAACTCCATAGAAGACTCAATGGAGCCCTCCCTTTTAGAGGGAAGACCTAACTTTGAAGACACTAATTTTTTCACAAAAGAGGAACAATCTACTTCTAAAACAAATAAATGAGGGATAGAAGGATTGTTACGTGAAGATCCACATCTTGTAACCCTAGGGCAGGCTGAATCAATAGGAGGAAGTAATATTTATTATTAACAAAGAACTTGAAGTTGACCAAGACAATGTGCGCATCACTATTGAAGGAAAGGTTTGGTATAGGGACATACCCTATAGCGGTGAGAAATGTCCAACACACATTTTGGGGGAGGGTTGTATTTGGAGGGTTACCCCAGAGATATCCTATGGTTAATTCATCTATTCCATCTACTGAGAAGCAGATTTGCTTAAATTTATTAGTGACAGATCTGAAGATCTAGTGTAGCATTGTGAAACCTATGAAACCATTTGGGCTGCCAATGGGAAGACTAGTCAATCTTATTGGTTGCATTCATTTCCAGCCATCCTTATAGGCAGTGGCAATTGATTGGTATACAAAGTTTCATTTAGCTAATTGAAATACATGGGATAAGCCAATAAAAGCCTTTGAGAAAGAGTTTAGGCTTCTCTGTGACAACAATGAAATTTTTGTAGAAATATAAAGCACTAGACAAGGGAAGCAAGAGAATGTAAGAGCATACAACTGCAGGCCCAAATAACTACTAAGGAAACTAGAGAAAGAACCAACAAATGGATTGAGGAAATATTGGTTCATTGAAGATCTCATATCATCATTATGGAGAAAAATGAAGGTTGGGTCACCTTCTTCATGTGAGGAGGCATATGATAGAGAAAGGGATATTGAAAGTGAAAATAAGATGTCCTCGTTCTCCAAAAGAAGTGAAGATAATAGTTTTGATTCAAGCCCTTCGAAGGGATATGCTTAGGATGATGAAAGAGCTAAAGAAAGACACTAGAGAAGAGGGTAGAGACCTTTGGATCATGGAATATAAAATTGAATTCTATATCAAGGTCAATTGTTTGAAGAAGGTGTAGCCAAGTTGTGGGCCATGCAATTAAAGATTGCCCATGCAATCTAGAAAACAAGAGTGCCCAAGCGCTTTTTGCTCAATTAGAGCCATAATGCTGCCTACCACCCTGACAAAGATGCCAAATAAGAAAGGCACATCTCCTGCTACATCTACAAGTATGTTACTAGGTGGTCATCAAGATCAAAGATATAATGGATGCTAGAATATGGGTGGGAGTAGAAGTTGGATCTAGTATGATGGTCAAGGGTGATCAATTGTATAGTGCAAAAAGTGTAACAAGTGGGGCCATTTTTCAAGGGATTGCCCTACCAATCAACTTATTGGATTCCTTTGTCAATGGTGTGGACTTGGGGACCATAGTGATATCAATTGTCCAAAACAAGCCAATGTGAATATGATTGATGTGGTTGAGGACAAGATAATGGTAATTACTAGATTGCAAACAAAGAAAATAGATTGCCTCAATCCACCCATAGATAAGCAAATATTGGTTGAAGCTAGATGTGAAGTTGGGAGAGAAATAATGGAAGAGCAGTGACAGTCACGTGCAAATAACAAGCAAGCTTAGTTTTGATAAGGCTATTGAAAGGGAAGTCTTGCAATCCACTGTATTATAAAGGGATTAGATTGTTGTATAGTGTTCCAGAGTTGAAGGATGGTATAACTACAAATATACAAAGCACTAGCCCAGACATGAAGTATACATATGCACACCTAATATTAGATGGCACATAGTTGGGAAGTGGGAGGATCTAAAGCAAAAAGAACAACCTATAGTGGAACCTGATCTCTTAGGTGATCAAGTAATTGACCATATGCACATTGTGATGAACTTAGCTCAACGGTTTATAGTTGTGCATATGAAAATGCTAAGGAGAAAACTGACAAATACTATTGTTGATAGTGAATTTGGCTTGAATGTGCTTTTGGAGGAGACTTGGAAGAGTCTTGGGAAGCCCACTATTTGGTTGCCAACCTTCCAATTGATGGGAGCGAATTAAGATGGTATAAAAGTGTTAGGTTTCCTCATGGCTCAAAAGGTAATCATTGGAATTCAACCCTTTATTTTGAATTTTGTAGTCATATCTTTAAAGAAGGCCTATGTTGCATTATTGGGTCGGGGCTGGTTGATAGTAGCCAAAGCCACCCATAATAGGAAAACTGAAAAATAATTTGTTGTCAATTGAAAATAAAGACTGGAAGTACATAATAGGTTTAAGAACTAGGCAGTAAGTGAAAAGGTAGCTTCCTTAGAAGAATCATTGGATTCATACTCTGAGGAGGAATGTTTTGTAGGTGGAAACTGAGGTATTATAGAGCCAAATGATGAAGGGGTCATGGAGTTACAATCTTGCTTCAAGAATGAAACCAGCTTCCCTAGAGGGCTTTTCTATTGACAAGTGGAAGATTATAAGTTGTTCCAGCTTGATTGTGATTTTGTTGAGATCAAGGAAATAGAAATAGGAGAGGGGAAGAAGCTTGATGACTCTATAGAATATGTGATACCAAGCTTGGAAGGATCATCATTTGTGCATACTGATTATCCTCCAAAATTTTATACAGTTTAAAGAGGGTGATGCTAAGTTAAATGAGAAGCCTACGCATCAAATTGGTAGCCTTGAGGATACGAAATACAAGGATTGGCCCATTGTTATTCAATCATCATGGCTCCTGCCATTGAGCAATCTATAGTCAAGCAAATCATTGTTAGGCCTCCCACTGTAAGTCAACCCACTGCTGAGCAACATCGAAGAAAATCTATTCTGAATTTTGTTCATGTTTGCACTTTCTAACATAAGGGAAAATTTCTCTCATATAGCAAGAACATCCTAATCATTTTTGTGATAGGTAAATGGTGCTTGCAATTCTACCCATATAGAAGAAGCTGGCTACATCAGTGGCTGAAAACAAAAGAAAAGTGGTGCTTAGCACTCATATAGAGTGGAGCATTGATCATGGAATAATACAGCAACTAGCTTCAATGTCTTCCTTTATCATGCAGCAGCACTAACCTTCACAAAAGGCCATCATCAAATTAAAGCCACTCACACTTAATTTACAGAGAAACTGAATTTTACTGCTGTATTTCCACAGGGGCCAGGTGTGTAGATTGCAAACAAATATATATTTTGACTGCCACTATTATCATATTCCACTCAATCTACATATCTGAAGGAAAAAGACTGGAATTTTTTGTTGTAGAAACTCTATTAATAGACAGGTATTCAAATTCACCACCTTTTCCTTTCCAGATGCATCCCCTCAGCTTAGTCATCATGAAAACAATCAAACAACAGTCTCGTTTTATTTCAAATGAAGACTTTCACTTCACATAGACATGCAGGCGCAGGCTTACCTCCAATCTTCAAATATTCCTGAGGGGCAACATGAATATTAAAATCTACGTAAGCTATCGGGGAACTATGTCAAACTTAGCAATTATGAAGGCTGTCCACATTGCAGAATGGCAACATTATTAAGAGCATTTTTCTTTAGTCAAAGAGAAGATACAGCTATATAAACAAAAGAAATATATTGTTTCTCTATTGTTGACATCTCCCATATATCCAAGTCTCCCAAAATCAGAAGTAGCAATAATCCTAACCAATTATATAGATAAATTCAGATTATGCCAAACAAAGATGTTTCTCGAAGGCATAAGTGGTTCTGTACATTGCTGTAAATGATAAACAAGTTAAAAAAACAACAGTGGGAAAAGGTGAAAGCAAATTCTTAGCACTCTAAGAAAATAAGCAAATAAGGTTGCTGTTCTTGACAAGTGCATCCATCACTGGGTCAGGTCCTTGCATCACAGTTAATCCATACAGGTACTTGTCCATGTTTAGTTGAGAGCATGATGACAAGATCAGAAGGTAATGTCAGATGACATTTACAGACAGTGGTTAATAACTTAATTGTGGTTAGGCAGGTTTGTTTTCCTTTGTATTAGTTGGGAATTATAAATAGTTGCAATAAATCCTTTCTTACTGAAGCCTGGATCATTGATGAGTATTTGGTTGTAAGAACTCTTCTTGCCCTAGATTTTGTGTCTCATTTTTGTTTTGTGTTTTGGCAATTTTTTCTTTTGGTTTTCAAGGTTTTTGCCCTTTTGTTATCTTGAATATATATATATATATAAACAAATGCAAAACATGAAAGAAATACAATTAACTAGGGTAAACAACTCCTGCAGTATCTCTTATTGATCAATATTCAAATGAGCAACTTATTACAATCATACCCAGAATAAATCATAAATGTGCAGCTGCTGTTCGCAATTTGCAGCCAAAAAGCACCCACAGATAAATTTGATTCTTCCAGAATAGCTTGCCTTTTTCTTCATGGATGATGTGGAATGCTTCACCAACCCTAGGGCCCCTCCTTGAATTAATTCAGAATTTTCAGAGCCCTCTAGACTCAAAGTCACCCCTGTCCTTTTAGTGCCCCTGCTGTAATAACTATGGCTGCTAAAAAGCAAGCCGTCCCTCCTCTGGTAGTGAACAGCAATCAAGAACAAAATGATGATATGTTGCTGCTCTAATATCTGCAATATAGATATCTGATTTTTGCTCATAAACCTTCTGTAAATTCTCACCAATCTGCAAAAATAGAACCCCTGTATGATGCCCTCCTATATGCCCAATTCAATAGATATTTAACTACTTCAAAAGGCTGCAACAATGGAGAGTGATCGTTCTCCAATGGAAAAATGATTTAGAAACCCTTGGCTTCCTCTCTCAGACAAACTCATCAACACCAAATGCTCAATCGAATGAATGCAAAATGGCTCCAAAAAGAAATATATATGCCCTCATGAGAAAGTCAATTTCTCTCAAAAAAGCCAATTAATAACATTAAAATGTTATTTACTTTCATCTTTTAATATTTCATGAGGAACTTAGGAGTTGGCACCCAATAATTAAATAATCAATTTGGCCCCCCTTTAATGATGATTTGACCCTCAAGTTATAACATTAAAATATCACCTTTTAATTAATTAATGTATTTGAGCCAAATAAATATTAATAACTCCTTAAATACATCAAATCTCATCACATCGTTTGAACTGGGGACTAATCTAATGAGTCTCCATACGACCACATGCCTTACTAAAAATAGTAAGGGTCCCTCTCTATCCAAATCCGACTTACTATAAATAGTAAGTTAAGCACTGGAGCCCCTGTGAATGCCAAACGAAAGCCAAAGCTGCTAGTTTTTAAACACTGGAGATGATACAATCCCCATAAGACTCCCTAACCATCCTCATTGGCCTACAAGGGTCAGAATTATAGGCTAACCATCCGCAAACATGAGCGTGCTAAAAAGGGGACATTATAGTTCGCCCTCCTTGAAATTGCTTGTCCCCAAGCAATCTCAGCAATCTCAACTGCCAATTATTACTCCTCTGTAAGATTGTTCCACCAGGATCGCATGGGTAGAACTATGCAATGTCCCTGATAACATCAAACTGCTCCTGTAACACCCTCCCTAGAACAACTGGCTAACCTGTTGAGCCAACTCAAACTCGCCATTCGGTGTTGCAGGAGTATAAGACTCAAGAGGAAGCGGTTCAAAGAATTGACCATATTTGCTTCCAAACCCTGTGCAAGGCAAACTATCATAACTGCTGTCAAGTACCTGTGCCACGGAGCTGTGCATCTGAAAGAGGTCATGCACATGAGGGTCAAAAGTGAAACTGTATGCACTCCTCACAGTGTATACCTCAGAAAACTCCTTTGCGAGCCTTGTCTGAAACCTCAATGCATTGGAAGGATCCCAAACACTACAATTAGCACTCATCTCAAAATCCGGGTCAAGAGTGGAGTTGACATCTAACCCGAAAAGCGGGTTATCATAAGATGATGTAACATCTACCTCAAATAAGGGGTTGTTCACAAATTGGACAACACCACCGTGCTGATCTAAAACATACAACTTTGAACCCCTGGAGTCATCAGCTAACGCAGACTCCTCTCGAATCATCTCCAGCTCTCTCTCCCTTTTCTTCTCTCTACGGAGAGAGATAGAATGCAAGCTCCCATCTGTGATTCCCCTCAACACATGTTTCCTGCCATCAACCTCAAATGACATCTCCACCTTAGGTACGTCGAGGGTAAATACTCCCAGGTCCTGGAGCCATTTCATGCCCAGAACTATATTCATCTCACCCATGTTGATTACATAGAAATCAGAGTGTAACTCATAGCCGTTTAACATCAAAGTGAGATTAGCAACCTGCCTGGTACACGCAAGGGTGTATCCATCAGCCACTCGAACTCTGAATCCATCAAAGTCCTCGGCCTGTAGTCTACATCTAACTGTGAAACCCTCGTCAATAAAATTATGTGTTGCTCCCGTGTCCAACATAGCAACACAATGCTACCCATTAACTGTCCCCCTGAATCTAAATGTGGCCTCGTCCTGAACATTAGCAAAGAATGCCATAGGAGCCAAATTCCCATCAGTGTTTGCCTTCTCATCCTGATGATCCTCTGAAGCTGGCTGATCTGAATCTGAATCTTCATAATAAGCCCACATGATGCGGTTTGCTTTGCCCTTAGGTTCCAAAGGGCAATCATGATCTGGGGTGTATGGTTCCTTACACCAAAAACATAATTTCTTTTTTCTCAGCTCCTCACGTGACTCCTCAATTGCCATGGTCACTGGTTTCTTTTTCTTATCATTAGTTTGCTGAGAGCCCTCTTTGCTGGTTGAAGGAACATCCTTATGTGAGCTCCTGCTTTTTGGGGCAGTAAACTCCATACTTCTTTCTTTCTTCATTGCTTCTTGCAGTGTCGGTGGATCGAAGGCCTTAATCCACCCTCGCAATGGTTCCAACAAACCCTCCATGAGGAGCACAACTAGCCTCCTCTCTGAAATGTTAGTCGCCATCACGGATAACTTCTGAAAATCGCTGATATAACTCTCCAAGCTGCCAGTCTGCCTAAGTTGTGCCAAGTCCCTGAAATAGACCTCTGGATCCTTTTATCAAAACGTTCAACCAGTGTATCCACAAACTCCTGATAAGTGGTGATATGATCGTGTTGCAGCGTAACCATTCCCTGGTACCACCAATCATGGGCTGCTCCCTCTAAATGTAATGTGGCAAATTTGATTGCTTCTTCCTCAGACATAGGTCGAAGCGTCAAGAAAGTGTCCAGCTTATGAATCCAAGATTGTGCTGTTACCTTGCCACTGCCATCAAAATAGGGTAGGGTAATCTTGCTGGCGACATGCTTCAAATCTCTGTTTTGGTTCTGAGGCCTATTCCCCTGACCGAGCCCTGTAGAAATCCATCCTCGATTGCACAAATTGATCAAAATGCATGAGCTCACATGCCTCTGGTGTCAATTGCCGCCACTCACCATGGGCAGCCATATATGCATCAACATAGGTTGGTTCCTCAACCTCTTCAATATTCTCCTCCGCTCGCTCTTCCCTCATAAAAGTGGGTCGAGTCAGCCTGTCTGCAGTGTGGGAGAGTGCTCTCTATACTCTTCGCGACCTTGCTACACTCCTGTCATCATCTTGATCTTGACGTTGTCTCCTAGGTAAATTCAACTGCTGTAAGGTATCTGAGAGTTGCTGTAGTACACCAGCTACCTGCTGCTGACCAACTTGTAAATCTCTCAAGGTCTCTCTCACTTCTCTGTCACCATCCCTATCCTCATCTCTCCTTTCATTCCCGTGTGGACCCTCGTCTGACCTGTCACCCATATCTGTCAATGGTTCCTCTGCAAATGGATTATCTCTTTGCCAATCTTCCTTTGATTCCCCTTTACTGCGAGTGAAATATTTGTGGTGTCTTCTCATGTGCCTTCAACCCTCCAGGATGGCAGGATTAAGGCTTTGATACCAATGTAAGAACTCTTCTTGCCCTAGATTTTGTGTCTCGTTTTTGTTTTGTGTTTTTGCAATTTTTTTTTGTGGTTTTCAAGGTTTTTGCCCTTTTGTATCTTGAATATATATATAAACAAATGCAAAACATGAAAGAAATACAATTAACTAGGGTAAACAACTCCTCCAGTATTTCTTATTGATCAATATTCAAATGAGCAACTTATTACAATCATACCCAGAATAAATCATAAACATGCAGCTGCTGTTCACAATTTGCAGCCAAAAAGCACCCACAGATAAATTCAATTCTTCTAGAATAGCTTGCCTTTTTCTTCGTGGATGATGTGGAATGCTTCACCAACCCTAGGCGCCCCTCCTTGAATTAATTCAGAATTTTCAGAGCCCTCTAGACTCAAAGTCACCCCTGTCCTTTTAGCACCCCTGCTGTAATAACTATGGCTGCTAAAAAGCAAGCCGTCCCTCCTCTGGTAGTGAACAGCAATCAAGAACAAAATGATGATATGTTGCTGCTCTAATATCTGCAATATAGATATCTGATTTTTGCTTATAAACCTTCTGCAAATTCTCACCAATCTGCACATACATTCTCACCAATCTGCACAAATAGAACCCTTGTATGATGCCCTCCTGTATGCCCAATTCAGTAGATATTTCACTACTTCAAAAGGCTGCAACAATGGAGAGTGATCATTCTCCAATGGCAAAATGATTCAAAAACCCTTGGCTCTCTCAGACAAACCTATCAACAATTCCCAAATGCTCAACTGAATGAAATGATGATGCATACATATATTAAGAGCCTTACTGGTTGTAACTTCCTTGCAATAACCTCTCACTGATTGCGCCTGCTGATTACTTAAATTAACACAATCGCATGATTGCCAAAGTAACAAAATAGATTCACTTAAAGTAAGGTTAATAGTTATCCACCAGTGTGTACATTTACTTAATGTCCAAGAGCATAGAAACATGATGATTCACACTGGGTCATAATCATCAAAGTAGCATGATAGATTCACTTATAAGGATAATAATTACGTACTAGAGTGTACATTGCTATTATGTCCAGGAGAAGAGTAAGAGGTTATCTAATAGAGAATAACCAACTTGAAATTGAAATCTACGACTCAAGATCCCGCTAACAATCACAAGCATTACCTTGACAATTGCAGGGAACTCTTGCACACTGAAAAGAGACAGGAAGCTACTTGCAACTATTTGAAGAAGATGCTAGGTGAATCTAATACTTACTGTGAGCTTCGGTTAAGCAGTCCTGAATTTGGAGGCTTGGAGTGTACAACTACATCACTTTCACCATCAGTAGCAGAGAATATGATTAGTCATGGTCTATCTGGTCTTGAGACAGATTTGAAAGGTGGAGTGGGTTATGGGAGAAAAAATAGTGTCTCTGTGTCTCTTGACAATTCCTTGAGTCCTGCGCATACATTGCTCCAAATATCATGCAAGAGTCAAAAGGGCCTTATTTATGATGTCACGAGGACTTTGAAGGACTATAATATCCAGGTTTGTTCTAAGTAGATCATTTTGGAGTGTTTTTCTTCCATTTTATTCTACGTAAAACCTCCTTTCTTTGTTTGATTTGTTTTGTTTTCATATTTTTTGCAGGGGTCTTATGTGCGATTATCAACAAATGAAAAAGGAATGTGTGAGATGGATTTGTTTGTCTTGCAAGCAGATGGAAAAAAGATTTTGGACCCCAATAAACAAAATGCTTTCTGTTCTCGTCTTGAAATGGAAATCTCCAATCCGGTGCGAGTGATGGTAACAAACCGTGGTCCAGATACCGAGCTTTTGGTTGCTACACCCATAGAACTCTCTGGAAGGGGTAGACCACGGGTTCTGTATGATGTAACACTAGCTTTGAAAATGCTCGACATCTGCATTTTTACGGTGTGCCCTTTTTCCCATAATTTTCTTTAGTTATTTCGATGGTGCATATTTTTTAGACTACCAGTTCTACTTATTTCCTTAAGAAGTCTCTTGCATAGCATGGAAGTGTGTGGTTTGATAGGGAAAAGTTCTCTATCGTATCTGCAATGATATCTAATGTACTAGTTTGGAGGAGGAGGATATCTGCATGGTCATAGGATTATTTTTCTAATTTAATTCTATTGTTACTTGGATGGTATTTATTTTGCAGCTGTCTTCTTTTTGAAGTGATGCTCGTACATTCTAGAGATCATGAAATCATTTTCTATTGGATAATGGGCCATGGCAAATTCCATCTCTCGTGTATGCATTGATTCTTATCTGATTGTTTTGGCAGGCGGATATTGGGAGGAATATTATTGGTGGTTACCAGTGGGAAGTCTATAGATTTCTTCTGAATGATAGGCACGACCTCTCCTTAGGGAATAGTCATACGAGGAATCAAGTGGTGGAGAATGTCCGAAAAATGTTAGTAGGTTGAGATCTGGGCATATCTTTGAAGATGTTCTACAGGATGACTTGAGTCACTGGTTTTTGTATGCTACTCCAGCCCACGTGATCAATCTGAAAGGTTGTCCAGAAATTTCTATTATTATCAGCAGAATGGTTTTTGCGACCTTTCGTTATTAGGAGGGATGCGTTGCTTTGTGATATAATGTCATACCTGAAAAAATTGAAAGCACAATTAATTAACAAAGCAAGGTCCATTAGGAAAACGAAGCTTTTCGCATGGGGAGGAGCAGCTATTGAATTTAGGAGTTCAGTTGATGATGGCGTAACTTCAAACTTGCAAGTGTATTCATCTTTTTCTGAATATACTGGTTGTAATTCAATATGAAGATCTACAAAGCAAGTTTCAACACATACTGAAATTGTACTTTAAAATTCAGACATTGCTGCTTTAACTGAAAAGTATGTTAATAGGAAGATTTAACTTTGATAGTTGGCTACTTTATGTTGTTCTTCGATATAAATGTTTTTGATGGGTTAATTGAGGGTTCAATGGGGCCCCTCTCTCAGAAATATAAAGCCTTTTTTACAATATTGGTCTCTGCATAAACTGGAGCTAGCCAACAAGGCATATGTCAAAACAAAATACCAAAGCCCGCAAGCAAGCTAAACCCTAGGGTACAACTGGGCGCAAGAAAACAAAAACAAATAAAACCAAGAACATACATCCAACCGAGCTGGTCAGATCAGCCAGAGGCGCAGAATCCTCCTTAGCCGCTACCTGAGTTATTGCATACTAATTTAGGGGCACACAGATAATAGTTTGAGATCAATGATTTTTGTAAGTAGAATGTATCACAATTCAAATTGGATTGAAGTTGAGTATGTTGAAGTTGAGTATGTTTCTTAGAACAAATATTTGTTAAATATTGATGAGTAAATGATTAGTCATAAAGATCCTTCATAGACTGATTGGTTGAATTTGAGTTTCATATGAAGACAAGTAATATAGTTGAAGTTAGGTTTGTTTGATATTAAACTATATAAATGTTCTACATAGTAGTGCCTTTGTAGTGTTGTAATAAAGACATTTGTTGTTTTGTTGATAGATGAGTTATAGTGAGATAGGCTAGACAAAAGCTTAAGAGCCACAAATTATTGCAAGTGGAATGTATCATGATTTTACTAGGTAGATTTGAATATTATAGTTTTTAGGGTTGACCTTGATTGATTTATATTAGACACAACTATGGCTAGCATAGTTAAGTTGAGTTTGTTCATTAGAATAAATATTTGTTAAATATTAATGAGCAAAGGATTGTTTGTAAAAAACCTTTGTAGTTTGATTGGTTGATTTGAGTTCAATTACCAAATAAAATAATTCTTGAGTAGTTCTAAAATAAAATAAAAATAATTTTAAAGTAAATAAAATAGTTTGAGTAAATTATAAGAATTTATTTTTGTAGTTAGATGTATTTGAATTAGTTATAATAATCATTTAACAAAATCAAACTATAAAATAACAAAAATAAAAAATAAAAATTTTTCTAAGAAAGTACAAATAATTTTATTTAATTTTCCTCATACCCACTATAAATTATCAACAATTACACCCCAATGGGGTTTGAACCTTGATGGCAAAAATAACAACACAACAACTTAACCATCACACCATGCCATTATTGACAAGTACAAATAATTATTCAAAATAAAATAATTATTTAATAATATAACCAATTCAACCTAGGGCTTCTTATATATATATACACACATCTAACCTTTTAAAAAAACAAGTCCTTCACACATAAGAGGTAGATACATGCAAAACATTGGCATACATGCATATAACATAAGAATTTGGATATATCATCCTCACTAATTATAATCAACAAATTCAATTACAAAATTATTAAATAAATATATTTATTTAAAAAAACAATTATTAATACAAATATATTTATTAAAAAAAAAATTATTAATACAAATATTTTAATTTATATTGCTATATTTATTTGTTATGTTACCTTGGATTTCTAGTTTAAGATGATCTTTTATGTAGTGGAGCTAAAGTGAAATTAATAAAAAATTGATAGAGAATATGCTTATGAATTTTGTGTGAGAACAAATAACCAAGAAATTGGTGTCCCCTTTTGGCTTTCTTAGTCAAATCCATATCAACTATAAAATCATGTTTGTTAAATTGTGATGCACACACATACGTATAATTAATATATACATATAAATACAATATAATTTTATAATTTAAGAGAAATAAGGGAGTGGAATTGATTTACACAAAGGTCTACAACTCGTGAACGGATTAGGGTTTGGGCTTGTGAAGGGTTGAGGCCTCCGTACCTTGCACCTGCTCCTCCTTGCAGGGACTGGAGGCTGTCTCCAGTTGCGGTGACAAGGACTTTGGCGACAATGGCGGGGAAAGAGGTAAGGAGCCCTCCACCCTACTGTTGAGGCTCCATGTTTCGCCAAACTTTGCAATGCAAGTGTGATTAAATCCGAAAGGATGAAGTTAAAAAATGTTGCTTTCTTCTTCGCTGTTGTAGACTCTAATAATATACCCTCAAGGAAATTCATAGGCAACTTTTTTGTGAATGTGTGGCATAAAAAAATGGGAATCAATGTGTCTTTCTGCTGTATGATTCAAAAGGGGCTTTTTTGGTGTTTCTGAAAAGCCATGAAATGGAGCAAAAAATTGTTAAAAATCCTTTTTGGAAGGTAGGCAACAATGTGCTTGGGGCAATACCATGGACACACGGGGCAAACTTAGAAGAACTCATGGCGTTGTCCAGCCCTAGGTGGCTTCTGGTGAAAAATGTTCTCCACGAATTATGGGTGGTTATCCCACAGTTGTTGATGTCGTTGGCCAGTATGTTGAGGATTGATAACCCGAGGGCCACCCTCCCTGACCTAAACGCTAGGGTATTGATTGCCCTAATGCCTGGTTGGGAGGTGCCCGACTTCCTAGACCTCCAAATGTATTATGGGGTGCATGAATGCCAAATTGAAGTCTTGGGTGGCCATAGTGCTTGTTACTTATGTAGGCATGAAGGCCACATAAGAAAGAATTGTCCTATATTAAACTTGAGAAGAAAGAATTTGGAAACCCTAAACCTAAAGAGTCAGATGGAGAATTGCTCTCTGGAAGTAACAAGGATGTTGGTAAGGAAGGAAACCATAATGGGGGTTCCAGTTCCTCAACTGATTCTAGTGAAAAAATCCCAAACGACCTAGGCCCTATCTCGACCACAACAGAGCAAACCCCACCAGAGGTGAAGATGGACATGGAACCCCCCACCTCAAATACACCAAATCTAGTGGTCTTGAGTAACCCCTTCAACCCTTTGCAAGCTTTGGAAGGTGGTAATGAGGATCTGGTCAAAAAAACCTATTATCCCATTGAAAATGAGTCTAATTATGGCATTAAAGAGCTTCCTAACTTGGAGGAGAATGCACCTAAACTCAATGCACAACAATTGGTAATAAAAGATATAAGAAAAAACATAGAGATGAACAAAGAGGGAGGAAAAAAAGACTATGTTCCTAAAACCCTCCATTACAAAATTTTTGAACTCACGGATCCAAAGATAGCTTCAGAAGACAAGTCAGTGGAAAAAAATGAGGATGCTAGCAAGGAAAAAAGTAATTTGAAACAAGGGGGCCCTCAACCTGAGATTGGATGCCCCTAGGGCACTGTGGCTCAGTTGCCTCTAGGGAAGCAAGATGGTTTATCCTTGGGGTCGAATGCAACATTAACAAAGACTGGGTGCAAAGGGGAGATAGTATCCTGAGGGCACCCAACACTCAGGTGGAGGGCTAGGAAATTGGGCCCCCCAAAGCAAATGTGGAAATGAAACCAGACCAGGTCATTGACAGTATCAATAAGATGCAAGATTTCCTTAATATGATGTAATAAAAAAGAATGAGGTTGCTCTGGACTGTTTAGGATTGAAGGGGGTGAGCCAAGCTAACAACACAGTTTCTACTACTAGTAAGAAGGCTGAAAATGTTGTGGATCAAGAAATGGAACTAGCAGGGATTGTGGGATGCTTGGATGGTGTGCAAATTACCCCTGAAAATATGGTGACCTCCAAGCCTCCCCCCTCGGGCCCAAAAAGAAGGGGTAGAAAGAAAGGTTTGGTCATCAAAATTAATGGGGACAACATTATGCTATGCAAAAATAAGAGGAAAAACTCAAGTATTATACTCCTTTCACCAAGCGCTAAAATGCTAGAGTTTGAAGGAGCCTCGCCTAATTTCTTTGAACTGTTCAAGAAAGATAAAGAGGCGCCCTCTAACCCTGCTCCCAATGAACATTAATTGCACTTATTGGAATGTGAGGGGATTAGAATCCCTTGATAGGAAATGCCTAGTAAGGAGATTTCTCAATATGGTAAAAGACAAGGATTTTGTTCTACTTCAAGAAGTGAAAGACATAGGCTTTACCCTTGAGACTAATATTAGGTTCATATGGAACAATGCCTCCTCTCTAACCTCCAAGCATGAAAAAGGGAAAGGAGGAACTACCATTTTAATGGGAAAGTGTTGGGAACAGTCTCTTGTTGACAATGGCACCCCCTTGCAATAGAGCGGTATGGGCTACATTTGAGAGAAATGGAGCTAGATTTGGAATATGTTCGATCTACACCCCAAATGACTATAGAGAATGTTTTGAGCTTTGGAATTGTCTTGCAACCCTCCCTGATGTTCCTTGGGTCATTGGGGGGCCTTTAATATGATAGAGAGCATGGAAGACAAGAAAGGAGGCCTGGACATGGAGTGGAAAGGTAATGAAAAACACTTATGGAGGAGGTTTAAATCGAAACTGAATCTCTTAGACCCCTTGGAGAGGAGAAAGCAACAGAGCAAGCAAGTTTGGTACACCTAGTGTAACCTTCAAAAAGGTGGCAGGAGGGTGTATTTCATATTGGATAGGTTCTATGCAGATAAAATCTGGTTCAGTTTATCCACAGTGAGTGATGGACTAGGGTAGTGGTGCACCCATACACCCTATTTGACCACCACCCAATGAAAGCCACTTTAATCCTAAACTCTGCCAGAAAAAAGGAAAGTAAGAAGGGTCAAAACTTTATCCTCAATACTAGCTTGTTAAAGGATGAAAGTTGTAGAGATGCAATTTGCACCCTTAGGGGAATAAACAATAGTTTGCTAAAAGGTGAAGGAGCAATCCAAATATGGGAAGCTAACATCATAGGGTGGACAACCCTATGCCAAACTATTGGGAAACACTTGGCCATGGAAAGGAGGAAGGAAGAAAACTGCCTCCAAGAGGCGCTGCTTGGGGCAGAATTAAGGCTGCAAAACAATCCAATTGATGAAAGAACAAATGAGGAGTTGGTATCTATAAAAAATGCCCTTAGAAGGCTCCAATCACACAAAATTCAAGGCTTGAAAGTTAGAGCCAAAATCAATTGGCTAAACAATGGGGACAAAGGATCCAATTTTTTTTTAGGTTCTTAAAAGAGAAAGGGTTAGAGAGCAGATTGACCAAATTAACCACAATGGCACCCTCCTCAATAATCAAGGTGACATCTCCAAATAGTTCTTTCTGTTCTTGAAGGACTCCTCTTCAGATGGTGATACTGCAGATGGTAGAAATGCAAGAAGACTCATCAAAAGCATGATCCCTCCCAAGATCTCCCAAGAGGACTCCCTGTTCTTAGCCGAGGAAATCAGTAAGGAAGAGATCAAGAGAGCTTTAAACTCAATGAACAACGATAAATCACTTGGGGCAGATGGTTTTCCAGTTGAGTTCTACAAGGAGTCCTCTAGGTTTACAAAGAAGCCATCAACAAGGGATCCTTGGGGAAGGACATCGATAGGGGCATTATAAGGCTGCTCCCCAAGGATGGAGACAAAACTAACCTAAAGAACTGGAGGCCAATCACTCTTCTAAATGTATCCTATAAATTCTGGCCAAAGTCCTAGCATTAAGGCTAGTCAACATCCTTCCAAAGTTCATTAACAGTACTCAAACATGGTTTATTAAGGGAAGATACATTTTAGAGAACCTCATCACTAGTTGGGAGGCCATGGAATGGTCTAGAACTTCCAAATAAAACTCTACCATTCTCTTGCTAGATTTTGAAAAAGCTTATGATAGAGTGGAGTGGGTCTTCCTGAGAATGGTCCTAGAGGCCTTTGGGTTCCCTCAACAGTTTTGCAATATGGTCAACACGTTGCTGAAAGATGCTTCAACCCAAGTAGACATTAATGGCACACTCTCTGAACCTTTCAGGTTAGAAAGATCTATAAGGCAAGGTTGCCCTCTTGCACCTGCCCTGTTTGTGATAGCTTTTGATTCTCTACACTTCTTGCTGAGAGGCATGCTATTAACTCCAAGGGTAAAGGGGCTACGCCTGCTAGACAACGAGTTGTTGAACATCTAGTTTGCGGATGACACAACACTTTTTGTTGATCTAGAAGAAGAAAACGTGGAGAATTTACTGTACAATCTCAATCTCTATTGTCAGGCCTCTGGTGTAAAAAATATCTAGAACAAAGTCTATAATGCTGGGGTGGTCAGATAGGCTGCCTGATTGATTGCAAAGATTTTATTTTCAATGGGGAGGCCCTAATAGGCAAGTGAGATACCTTGGCATCCCATTTGTAATCAACCCATGTCTGAAGGACATGTGGTTTTGGATCAAAGAGAAAATTGACAAAAAGATGGACAAATGGAACAGGTAGTACCTGCCATTAGCAGGAAGGTTTCAGGTATGTCTAAAAATTCTTTCTTCATACTTTGTCTACTATGCTTCAGTGTGGTTTTTTAATAGCTATCAATTAAAGAACTACAAAAAAATATTAGAGGCTTCCTCTGGTTTGATGGAAAAGGGAAAAGGAAGAAGCACTCAGTCAGATGGGATTGGTGCTGCATGGGAAAAGATCAAGGGGGAATTGGGCTAAAGGATCTAGAGAAGCATGGAATTGCTCTAGCCAGTAAGTGGATTTTTAAGGCACTAGAGGGTAATGAACCCTAGGAAGTGCTAATCAGAAACAATATTTGGTTAGGTACCCCCAAACAAGCCAAGTCTTGGAGGCATTTGCCTTTCAGTGATCTACTCCTATCAAAGCACCCCATGGTCCCCGCTGGTTCTATAGTGTTTAAGAGCATCTAGAAGGGTTGGGAGTTGGTTAAAAAGCATGTCACTTTCACCTCATCGACTGGCTATAATGGAAATCCATGGCATCTTGGCTGCTCCATTTGGTGGAATTTGGAGCACAATGGAAAGCCTTTGGCCTTGCTACAAGGCCGTTCTTCCAAAAAATGGGCAACAACTGGAGTTAAGACCTTGGAGAATGTCTTAGTTGATGGTAAGATAAAGGAGTGGGAAGATTTGCAGATGGAGTTTTAGCTACCCCCGTCTAGATTAAGAACGTATACTGTGCTAAAGCAAGCCTATGAGGCTTCACCCTCGCTCAACCCTAATAGTTCAGGCAAAAATCCTATTGAGAAGCTCTCTTGGAAAGGCAACACCCCTTTAAAATCACTTCAGGCAAAGACCATCTACCAAGAACTAATACACAACAATTCCCTAGTTGAACACCTAAACAGGACTTGGCAAGTAAATCTGAGTAATAAAGAGTGGCATGAAATGTTCATCTCAAACTAGTCCTCTATTCTTGACCCCCAAAAGGCTTGTCTGAGATGGTTAATAATATTACAAAGAGTACCTATCGAGTGGAAACATGATGACATTGAAATGTGTAAAATTTGCAGACTCCCAGAAACTGTTGAACATATATTCTTTGAATGTTTGTATGCAAACGAAATATGTAAGCTCTTTTGTAACAACATGCTAATCTGGAAAACTAATGGCAAAATTGATTGGAAAGAGGTTCTTTTATGCAATGATAAAAAACTAGGCAAAGAGATTAATATTTTTTGGCACTGTCTTTCTAATGAAATCTTGTGGCAATTATGGAAGGCAAGAAATAGTGAAAAGTTTAATGGTTAGAGGAGGCTCCTTACCGAGTCTGCAAAAAGACTCATCCTTTTCAAAATTGCCTCACAAGTTGTGTTGACTATGAAGAGCTCAAAGGGAAAGTTTCTTAGGGTACTACTTGTCAATCAAAATGGAGGCAAGTTCGGGCATAATTGGTAGGTGGGTATACATAGTTTGGCCTCTTTTATGACTGGACTGGACAATTTTCAGAAAGAGTTCAATGGGAAAGCTAAGGTCAATGAAGAGTAGCTCCAAGTTAGGGTTCTGAGGCTACACACAAATGAGAATCTGGAAAGTGAGGAGGTGTTCTCCAAGGATGAAATGTTGGTGGCAGAGACTCTTACAGGGTGGGGTGATCTTGACCCAGGCAACAAGAGCAGTATCATATGAGGTGTTGTATATAGGGGACTCCCTTTTGCACTGGATACCTTGTTCTTCCTCCTATGCAGAGTTCACAGGTGTATATATTCAGAGTTAGGCTGCAGTATACATGGTGTTCTATACAACATCCACAGGCTTAAGTTCTCGAGAGCAACAACGGTTGGCATTCAAATTGTACATGGTGCTTCAGTTGTAGATATTGTGGATAGATCCATTGTTTATGCTATAGGTAACCATTACCATGGAGACTTTCATGTTCGGGTTCATGAAGTTGTTGAGAAAAGGTATTGTCCGTGGCAACAAAGAGAAAATCAAATACAAACTCCCTTTGCACCCAACGATAGTGATACCTTATTGCACAAATTTTTGTATGTAATATGCAATTTGCATATGAACAGTGTTGTTTCCTTGTATACCAACACTAAACTCTGTTCATTCACGATCTATACAATCTTGTAAAATCCTTCAATACTCAACACACAAATGACTGTTATTCTGTAAAGGCACAAGGACTATAATTTTGTAAAGGTACAATAGATTGATGCTATGTTGCATCAACAAAAATGACACCTGTTGTATATTTTCAAGTGCTTGCACTATCATTAATACAAAAAAAATTAAGAGAAATATTAATATTAATATATTTTTAATTATTATAATACTTATGAATATATTATAATCAATAATTTATTATTTAATATAAATATATTATAATTATAATTATATTGATTTTTATAATAAATAATTTAATATATTACTTATATTATAAATATTTATTTAAGTCTATTTTGAACATTTAGTTTTAAAATGAACATATTTTATTCAAAACAAATAAAAATAAAATAAATGTATAATAAGAAATATATTTTATAAATATAAAAAATATATATTTAAATTAAATAGTGGAGTTCATATTAATGGATGGAAAATTGTCATAATTAGAAACTTAATTAAAAACCACTTCATCAAGATAAAAACAATAAACAAAAGGAATATTATAGAATATAGGAGTGTGAAAACATATCTATTTTTTCTTTTCCCTTAAAGAGTTAAAGTTTTTAGTAATTGATGA